>BQNB010013095.1:0-77064 GCA_026074375.1 Tanacetum coccineum | reverse complement strand
TCTTCTTGACGGTAACCACAAGCAACCAATCGAGCCTTGTTTTTCAGAATTCCTCCTAATTCATCAAGTTTCACCTTATAGATCAATTTTAAAGTAATGACCATCACTTTATCTGAATGAGGAATGAGTTCCTAGACTTCAAGACGTTCAAATTCATTAAGCTTGCATTACTTCAATCCAACATGCTTGAGTTAATGCGTCTTTATAGTTTTTTGGTTCAACTGATGTGAGAAAACAATCGTAGTAACAAAATAAGGCTTGTTCACGGAATTGGAGTCTTGTGGAAACATGTCTTTCGAGTTCACTGATGATGTTGTGTGGAGATCGTTTAAGCCCAACTAGGATATGTTTTACATGTAACATTAATAAGTACAATAGAATATAAAGAACAATATTGTTATTTAACAAGGTTTTTCATTCATATGTTTCCATCAAGCCCCAATTCTAGATGATTAATTCTAGAACGGTTACAATCTAACAGGGATCAAAGATCCTTGGGGCTACACACAACTTCTAGGCATCTACTTAGAGAACTCACGCCCAGACACACATACACACCTTTAGTCGACTACATTTTTCTATGCACACAAAACTATGTGTCTATGATCTCTTTATATAAGGAGAGATCAAGACTTACAAAGGAAGATAAACATTAGACAAGTAAATCTTTTAAATATTTAGAAAATATATTCTGTTATCTTTATCTTTTTAAAAAGATCTTACAGAATCTACATATTCTCCACCAGCTTGTAGAATTCTTTAATGACGTTTTTAGTCCTTTTGTTTTATTCTTTTATTTATTTGTCTCATCAAATCAAGAATCCCAACAATCTTCCCCTATTTGATGATGACAAAACAAACAAAGTCGTGTATGAACTTCATTATAAAGCCAAAGCTTCCCCTGAAGTTGAGATGTAATCATCTCCCTAAATGAAACAAAACTTCCCCTTAAGTAGATATCCTTTGTATCATGCCACCACATATAATAAGCTGCAAAACAATAAACTTATAATCTTCTTCTCCTTTTTGTAATTATCAAATAGGGGTCTTCTGTAGATATGCACCTTGGATCAAAACAGCTACAAACCATATACCACAACTACTAATCCAGCCTTCCAATACTCAAAATACCCTCCATGAAGCATAATACAAAAAATGACTTTGAATAGTAGAAACATAAACTAGCAGTAGTAATAAAGATTAGCAGTAGTATCGAAACACTTCCCCTCAAGTGGTGCATGTAAATGGTTAAACATTTTAACAATAAGCTTCCCCTGAAACCCATATGTTAACCATTTCTTGAATCTTCAATTCTATAGGCTCTATGTAATGATTACTGATGAAGAAAACTAAGTATAACGAACTTGATGTAGAAGTAGAATAGCCCAAACTTGTGTCTTATATCTTGTACTATCCACGTGACTTCGAACGTATACCCGAAATCAATGTATAAGGAGACCGCAATCTCTTGACAATTATCCTCATCTTCTATGAGACACATAACCAAAGTGATAGCAAATGTGAGCATTGAGCACCATAAGAGAAATCACACACCTTTACTAGATTTTGTCAAGTCTTCGTCACACCGTTGTAAGCACAAACAAGTTACCTCCTGCTAAAAGGTATGATAAAACACAAACCCAAATAATTCCACTTCACCGTCAAATAAGTGATAAACAATCTTCTTCGTAACCACATCTTCAATAGATCCAAAAATACGAGCCTTTTAAACCTTTAAGAACATTTAAATCTGTCTCAAATACCTCTTGAACCTGTGTGTGTAACAAATCCAAAACCAAAATACCTCTGCCCGAGATCTTATAAGTAACCGAGAACAAATCTTCGTGTGTTATCCGATATCGAATAACACTAACAGTATGAACTTCTTTCTCGGACAACACTAACAGTATAAACTTCTTTCTCGGACAACACTAGCAGTACAATTTGACGAGCAGTACTAACTAGTAGTTGAAACTGTTTTAACATACTAACAGTTTTAACTTAACACTGCTCTCATTATTTTCAACCCAAGCAGTACTAACCTGAATTCGATTCCAAACAGTTGTAATCTTAAACATGTAGTAGAATCCAGCAGTACAAACAAACAATGAGCAGTATTAACTTTTAATAAAACCAATGCTAGCATCACTTATTTGTAATATCATTCCTTCTATTCGAACAGCACAAGCAAACATTATTAACCATCAAGCAGTAACATTAAACATTAAAACAGCAGTATTAACATACCTTTAACTTCTCAGATCAATAAGGTAAGTGCATAAATTTATTCATAACCTGATGTATCACAACAATCATTCCTTATCCAAAAATGATCAAGAAGGCAAGTGCATAAATTTACACCCAGATTGATTTGAACCAGCACTTTTCAACAACCATCACCAACCGTCTGTCTTTGAAAACTTGTTATTGACCTGCTGCTCTTATCTATGTCATAAACCATAGAAACCTTCAAATCAAGACCTTGATGAACCATCAGATCCAAACTTGATCACATGTGATCGCCAAATCTTGAGCACGACCTGTTGATGATGAATGAACCCTAATCGCCATCGCTACAGTAGCCGTGCTTATTAAAACCCTACTTCTCTGATGATTGTTAATACAATGAAGATCAAACAAACCATGAAACTGCCTTCAATCTTGACAATCAGAAACTTAAGTTTGTTAGAAGCAGATACATCATGTTATTATTGTACATATGACGAATAAAGGCTGTTCTTCAGGGCTTGTCAAAGGAGAATCACACAGCAGAAATTACAACTTTAGATTTTTTATTAGTTCTATTAAGAACCTGCTTATTATTTAGGGTTTAGAATATAAAACCCTAAAAATGCTCATGACCTGTTGCTTTGATTATGTCAAAAGACATCCTTGTTTCTTGCTGCTGTTGCTTGCGTGATCCAAACAAAGACCAAACTTCATCTTAAGAACTTGAATTTTGTAGCCGAATAATTACGCTTTCTGCTTGAATTAAATTAGGGTTTGTGAAAACCCTAGTTTCACCGAATATATTATAAGCAGAAAAATCAGAAAATTATACACGAATAAAATCCTTGTATATCCTAGATCAAGAGCCACATGGCTCTGATACCAATTGTGGAGATCGTTTAAGTCCAACTAGGATATGTTTTACAAGTAACATTAATAAGCACAACAGAATATAAAGAACAATAATGTTATTTAACAAGGTTTTTCATTCATATGTTTCCATCAAGCCCCAATTCTAGATGATCAATTCTAAAACGGTTACAATCTAACAGGGATCAAAGATCCTTGGGGCTACACACAACTTCTAGGCGTCTACTTAGAGAACTCACGCCTAGACACACACACACACCTTTAGTCGACTACATTTTTCTGTGCACACAAAACTATGTGTCTATGATCTCTTTATATAGGGAGAGATCAAGACTTACAAAGGAAGATAAACACTAGACAAGTAAATCTTTTAAATATTTAGAGAATATCTTCTGTTATCTTTATCTTTTTAAGGAGATCTTCCAGAATCTACATATTCTCCACCAGCTTGTAGAATTCTTTAATGACGTTTTTAGTCCTTTTTGTTTTATTCTTTTATTTACTTTATCTCATCAAATCAGGAATCCCAACATGTTGTCTAAAGGATGATCCTTAGTCCACTTGGTAACGTGTTCTGAGTTAGGAGCAGTAGTGTGCACAACAGTAGGAATAACGACTGAAGAAGAAGATGCTTAGAGTCGTTTTCTGGAATTAGAATGCCAAAGAATAGATCGTTATTCATGTGTGCAACATCTAAGTCATGATTCTCTTCTTCAACGTCGTTAGAAATAATAGGAGATTGAGTTTTGGGTGTTGTTTGTGAGTTACTAGGTAATGGTGCATCTTGGTCAACAATTGTTGAGGAAGGTGAACCGGTTGATGCAACGGGTTCTGGAGCTACTACTTCAGCAATTCGAACAATGACTTCAGGGGCTGGGTGATCAACACTTGATGGAGGGTTGAGTAATTCATCAAATAGTGGTTGAAACAAAAGATCCTAATCAGTTCTTGAAGGTGGTAAAAACGGTGTTGAAGGAGGAGGGTTTGGCACGAGTCCTGAACTGATTGTTACATGAGTCATTTCATGAAGTACGGGTTCTAAACTGCTGTGTTCAGAAGCCATAGCTAACAACTCATCAAAATCTACATGAATTGTTTCTATGATCCGTCTGGTGCGTCGGTTGTAAATTTAAAATGCTTTCTTTGTGGGTGCATAGCCAATGAAAATACCAATATCAGCTTTCGGTTGTAACTTACCCAAGTTCTCGCTATCATTTTTCAGATAACAAAGTGCACCAAATACATAGAGAAATGATAGGTCGAGAAGTTTGTCATGTAACAGCTCATATGGTGTTTTGCCGTGACAAAGACGTATGATGGAACAATTTTAGGTATAACATGCAGTAGCAACGGCTTCTACCCATAAGAATAACGGAGTTTTTGCATAAATCAACATTGTACGGGCAGTTTCATTTAGCGTATGATTACGTCTTTCAACGACACCATTTTGCTGTAGAGTGCGAGCAACGGATGTTTCATGAGAGATGCCAACCTTCTCATAATATTCACACAAAGTTTGATTAGCAAATTCAGTTACATTATCTGTTCTAATTCGTCGGACATGTGCCTTAAGCCGTAGTTAAATCATCTTAAGAAACTTAATTATGAAATCTAGAGCTTCGTCTTTTGACTGTAAGCACTTTACCCATGTAAATCGAGAGTAATCATCGACAATGACAAGGAAATACTTCTTTCCATTAACACTTGCGACACGCATTGGGCCACAAAGATCCATGTGCAGAAGATAAAGTTTTTCTTGGTTGGTGTCTTTAAATTTAGGTTGGTGGGGTTTCTTCTTGCTTTTGCCCATTGCACACGCAGAACACAGATGGTCCTTTTTAAATTTTAGCTTAGAAAGACCTCAAACAAGACCGTGTCTAGCTAAATGGTTGATTGCACCAAAGTTCATATAAGATAGACGTCGGTGCCATAGCCATGCCTTAGTCTTTAAGGCCTTTGACAAGAGACATATAGGAGAGGACGCCATCATATCTCCAAGAGACAGAGTATACAGATTATTGCCTCAAGATCCAGTTAATAGGTCAACACCTTCTAGATTACGAATGAAGCAGGTGTGTTGACGAAAAACAACTTCAAGGTTTGAATCACAGAATCGCCTAACGGAGAAATAATTATGTCAAAGTCCTTCTACGTAGTAAACCCTTGAGATCGTAACATTTCTAATCTGATAATCACCATATCCCAATATCTTTGCCACGTGCTCATTTCTGAATTTTACAGTACCCAAAAGTTTATTGACAAAATTGGTAAGCTAAGAGCGATCTTCGGTCATATGCTTGGAGCAGCCGGAGTCCAAATACCAGAGAACAATTTGGATGACCTGCATTCATCAAGAGAGGAAGATGGAACATCAGAAACTATGGATCCCCAAGATTTACTGGGTTCCTTGTTGTTAGCAGATATAGATTTAACAATCTTAGTTTTGCTAACAAGAACATTAGTTTTGGATTTCCCAGGTTTCCTTGAGTAAACCAATGTTACTACAGGCTTAGGTGTATTAGTTTCTAGAGCAGTTGGTTTCCTAAGGGGCACTTCAGCAGTTGTGGTAATCCTAGTTAGAGGGTACACATTTCCTACTATAGTGAAGGTCCGACCAGTAGGTCTTTAAGTGTATCTAATATTTGTGAACACCTTTCCTGTTGGTTTCCAAACTTTTCTCTTTGAACTTTTCTTAACAGATTTAGATTTAGCACGAGCATTTACATCATTGATAAAATTAAAAACACATAAATCATGATTATCAGAAAGCATGCAGCCATTACACTTAACACATAGAAGTTTAAAATTCGCATTAAGCTTGGAATACTTCACATTTGCAGTTTTGTTAGGTTCCACAACACAATTCTTATTTTTCAAACTAGATTTAACGGTCCTAGAGTGGCCTTATACTTTATTCTTCTGAGTACTACTTGGTGTTTGCTGAATCTTATCTTTCTTTGTATTGCTTGAAGGCTATGATCCGCTAGCACTAGTAGACGGTTTTACTCCTGTAGAAGACAACATAGGTTTGTTAGAAACTAGGTTTGATGAAGAAGCTGTTTTTATGTTTGTGTTTCCTGAGGATGTAACAGGCTCAGTGAATCTAACTCTTTTGTCCTTGTTCTTTTGGGTCACAGCCACTAATTTATCACTTGAATTGTTGATGCTAGGGCAGGTTTGTCTGATTATTATAAGCAACTCCTGAATTCGCTTGGTATACTTACAAGTAGAGTCTAAGGAATTATTTTAAGGATTTTGTGATTTTCTATGTTCTACTATTTCCCTAAGAATCGCAACTTGTTCCTGAGTGTGCCTAAGGTAGTCAGAGTGAGCTGTCCTATTGTTCAACAATCTAAGGGCTATTTGTTCCACATCAATCTTAAGCATTTCTGGAGCAATGGTGTCAGCTAAATTTTTTCCTTTTAGTTTCTTAATTCACCCTTGAGAGTTGTAATGACCAAACCTTTTTCTTGAAGACTTACATTTAAGTCAGAGATTTCCACAAACTTTTGATTGACTTGATTAATTAATGCATCACATTGTTCTTTTGATCGAATACGTGTTGGTTTAATCAAGTCATAAAGTTGCTTATAGGTCTGTTTCAAATGTTCATTCTCAGTAATAAGTTTTGACACCTTATGATCCAATTCAATATTTATCGTTTCAATATATTCAATTTCCTTCTTGACCTTATCCTCATTCATATTTCCACTTAAAGATTTAATTCTCTCTTTTAACTTTCTTATGACCGTGTCTTTCTCTTGCGACTGAGCTTTTAATTCATTTAATTCAAAGTATTGATCAAAATTTGGAGCACTTTGATTTGAAACAGATTGTCCATTTGAAAATTTTCCTGATTAAGTTGGGTGTCAACTTCTAAAGAGATGCAATGTTTTTCAAGAGTTGCATAACTTTTGAACAGTTTATCATAAGTCTCTTTTTCAATGAAATCCTTTTTATTGAGAAGCTCAGTCTCAAGTTTAAGACACTGTTTACATTCATGCACATTCACAGAAGCATTATCCACAGTAGAATTCATAATTATGATCACTATATCTTTGTTAATGACTTGTTCCAAGAGTCGTTTGTTCTCATTTAAAACTTGATTCATTTTAATTTCAAATGTTTTAGAATCTAAACGATGTTGTTCCATAGCCTGTTCCATTTGATGAAAGACATTTTGGACTTCAGTAAGTTCATCAATTAAATATTGATCAAATGTATTGAAAATTTCCTTCAGAGCTTTTACAAATAGAATAATTTTATCCCTAAAACAATCTTTTGTATGTTCAAACCCCCATGAGCCCTCAGTGATGGTTGTGTCCATGGTTCTTTCTTTGACAACCACGTCAAAACCAGCAAGATGGCGTTTAAGTTTCTTCAAACTCGTATTTACCATGCTGACTTTAGGAAGTTCTTTTGGAATTTCGACTTTGGTGGGACTACAAGAAGGACTAGGATCTGAAGAATTCATAGAATTCTGAGACCAAAAGGCTTGTTCAGTAGATAATTCAGTTTGTGGAACAAATTGTTTTTCAAAATCTTGAGAAAGTTGGTTGAGAACTGCATAATCAACTGGTGTGGTATTAACTTTCTTTTCTAAAACCATTGGATCCTATTGTTTTAAAAGAATTTTTGAACGACTCTCCTCAGCAAGCATTAGGGTCTCTTCTATAAACAATATTATCTAGCTGTTTGATCTTCTTTTCTAAAGCTATTTCTCTATCAATGTTTCTAGATTCTTCTTTCTTAAAATCATTTTTGAGAAGAGTAACTATTTGCATTAAAGATTATTTTTCTTTTAAACATTCAGAAAGAGTTTGTTTAAGACGATCAATCTTGACAGACTGTTCACATGAATCTGTAACGTTATCTCAGCTCTTTAAATCAACATTTTATCCTTCTTTCAAAAGTTTAACTTGTTCTTTATATCTTTCAAGCTCAGCAGTTAAAGTATCATTGACATTTTTATTTTCCAGATTAATCTTGGTACAATTAATTACTTGGCTTTTTAGTTGTTCTATCACAAATAATATCAGTGCATCTTGTTGTGCAGAGGAGTTTGAATTCTGAACAGCTGCCTGTTATGTTTCATGCATATATAGAGAATAAGGAATGATATTCCTATCACTGGTTATTTCAGTTTCTGAATGATTTACAACACTCGACTGTTCAAAAGACGGCTTCGTCTGCACATCTTGATTTATCATATTGTTATCTATATTATTAGGATTGTGTACCTCAGCGAGAACATCTGAACCATAATGAGATAAATTCGCCATGAGAGCAACTTCGGCAGTATTGAGTTCATCACAATCAGAGTCATATGCATCCAAATCATCGGCTTGATAAGCGGCATTGTGGGTAATGACTGTCTGTGTGGCTTGACTTTCTATAATTCCTAGATCTGCTAAAAATGCTAGCTCTTCTTCATGTAGAATTTGACCATTTGCTTGAGCTTGTACTAGCAACACTTTATCCTTAAACCAAGAATCATCTCGTTTCCTTTTAGGTTTAGTGCATTGTTTGGACATGTGTCCCTCCCCTTTGTAGTTGTAACAAATAACAGTCCTTTATTTCCCAGAATTGCTTCCACTTGCTCCTAAAGTGTAGGTCCTAGTATTACCCGAAGCAAAAGAAATTTGTCTTCCCTGAACTGGTTGTAAAGTCACTCTTCCATCATTAATGGTAGCTTGTTTCCTAGGGTTTGACGAATTCCTAAGCTGGTTGTTAGTAGTAGGATAGCGAGATGTGACAACGGCTGATAAGAATGACATCATATGGTTTATGGAATCAATGGGATCATCACCTTGCTTAAACACTGGAATAGTTAGACATGAGTCTAGTTGGGGAAATTCAAGTTGTTGTGGTTGTTGGTTGACTATGGGAGCATATTCCAATTAAGGGATGGATGGTTGTGGAGAATAAATGTTGTGGTGAACTGATGATTGATAATCATTGGATGGATAAGTGATTGAAAGAGGTGTTGATGGTTAATTGGTTGAGTATTGTTAAGACTGATAAGGTGATCCATACTGTGGAGACTGAGATAGTGAAACTTGTGGTTGAAATTGAGAGTTTTGGTATGAGTTCTGATGAGTTTGATAAGGAGACTAGGTCATCTGATGGGTTGCAACCAAAGCAAGCGGATCTGAGTTGCGTTCATGCATTAAACGAACTTCTTTTGCATGAAATTCGTATTGTCCCAAGTAAGCATGAAGCTGATCAATATTAGTTGTGTGCAAGTCCTGAAACTAGTTTAACATCTATCATAAATTTGCTCCACTCAGGAGGAAGGGTATTAAAAAACTTAGTGTTCACTTGAAATTGTTCTAGTTTCACATTGTAGATGTTCATGTCATTGAGTAGCAGTGAAAATCTCAAGAAGAAATCAAGTAGTGTTTCCCCCTTCTTATAAGCAAACTTATCGAATTCATCATATAGTTTACACTCTCTTTCATATTTCGTCAATGAAGTTCCTTGCATGAGAAGTTGAATTCTTTCCCAAAGCTCCTTCGATGATTGCTAACAAGTGCATAGACCTCTGGTGGTAATCCTTAGAGAATGATATTTGTTGCTTTAACATCACAATCAGCTTGAATTGCATTCGCAGGAGTCAATTCAGAGTATTTTCTTGGCCTAGTCACACATTCTCCTCAATCGTAGGCCAGATGAGTGGACCAGTTTCAATGGATTCAAAGATCATTCGTCCATGTTGTCTATTCATCATGTATAGCTCCATTTTGCTTTTCCAAGAATCGTACATATCTTTTTCCAACATAGGTGGACGATTGTCCGCACCCGAAAGAATCACTTTGTCAGCAAGAGTCGTTATTGAGAAATTTGAATGTTAAAAGATTACTGTTTGATCGAACGGTGATTGAAAGTAATTGTGTTGTTATGAGTTGTCTTTTGTGTGTTTTATGTCTTGAAACTTATACGGGATTTTACAAGTCAAAGAAATAAACCGTATAATTTTGAAATTTTAGTAGATCGGTTTCAACTAAAAATGAAGTAGATCGGCTCCAACTAGAAATGAATAGATCGGTTCCAACTAAAAATGAATCGATCGGTTCCAACTAGAAATTAATAGATCGGTTCCAACTAAAGATGAAGTAGATCGGTTTCAACTAGAAATTAATAGATCGGTTGAGTAGATCGGTTACCACTAAACTTGAGTAGATCGGTTACAACTAATCCGAAACCAAAAATTTTAAAAACACAAAAAACACCTTTTTTATGGTTGTTTTGCAAAAATTCTTGTACAACTAGTGTTACTAATCCTATAGGAACAAGAAAAATGGAAACTTTAAGGTTTTAAAGCCAAAAAATTTAAAATCAAAATTTTGTTCTTTATAAGGCTATTCGAACATAAAGATTGAACCAAAATGATGTTTTTCTTGATTATAAGCTTGTACACCTATATCCTAAAGATACTAGATTAGATTTACCAAGGTAAATGATCCTTTAGTGTACACATAAGCTTTGAAAACAAAGAAAGAACAAGAAAATGACGTACGGACTAAAGAAAAAATGAACCAAAACAAACACGATAACTAAACAAACACTCCATGGCTCTTGATAGCAATTGAAGAATATCTAATAACATACTTGATGAGGGAAAGAGAGGTAGTTTTAAAGAGAGACTGGTTGGATAAACACTTTAGAGAGAGAAAGTAAACATGAAATAAAAATGCATTAAGTGTGTGAAATAATAAACAACCAACACCCTTTCCATAACATGGAAAGGGTATTTATACTTCCTATGACCGGCTATGGACATGGCTTACATGGGCCTTGGGCTAACTAGCCTAGTAAGTTTCCAAAAATAACTAAACGAGCTATCTAATGATATCTTTGGAAGTGATTGACACTTTCGTGTTCCTAACAGTATGAAGCTTCGTGAGAGTTTATTTCCTGTCGATATTCGGAGGCCGTCATCGGGTGTGAAGCTTCTTGGGGGAGCTGTTAGTAGAGACGCATATTTTATTAGTGGGTTGGCTATGAGGAGAGCCGCGAATGCTGTTGATTTGATGAGTCTTCTTCTACATTTACATGACCCGCAGAGTGAGTTCCTTTTGCTTTGATCATGTATGGGTATTGCCAAACTCTTTTTTGGTCTAAGGACTTGTCAACCTATACACATAGAGGAGGCGGCCTTGTTTTTTAACAATGGTTTGCGTGGGTCAATCAAGAATATAGTGGTTTGTGGGAGACCATTCTTTAGAGATTTACAGTGGCGACTTGCTTTTTTACCGATTTAATTTGGTGGTTTAGGTTTGTACTCGGCAAAATTGGTTTCCTCCTATGCTTTTGTAGCCTCGAGGGCCCAATCTTAGGTGCTACAAGACCACATCTTACATAATAGTGGCATATGTGGTATGGATAATGATTATGTTTCTGCTTTAGCTTGCCTTCATGATACGATTCCAAGCTTTGATTTTAGCGGTTTTACTAATAAGGACACTGTCCCCTCTTAAGCCCAACAAACACTGGCAAATGTCCTTTTTAGCGAAATGGTAAAGGATATGGAAGTTCACTTTGACATGACTATGAGACAAAGCAGTTTTTGAGTGTCTGCGCGCACCACATGCTCAGGATTTTCTACTAGCTATCCCTATAGACAGTCTTGGTCAACATATGTCACCAGTGGAATATTACACTATCCTTAAGTATCGTCTCATGATTCCATTATTTTTTGTTGATGCGATATGCCCTGTTTGTCGCAAGGCATGTTTGGATTCCTTTGGGGAACATGCGGTTCATTGTAAAGAGCTCCCGGGATTCAAATACCGACACGATATGGTTAGGGACGTCCTTTTTGACATATGTAGGCGTGCCGGAATCTCCACCAAGAAAGAAGCACTTGTGAACTTTTTAACTGACCCGTCAGATGGAAGATCTACACTTAGACCAGCTGACGTGTTGGTTTTTGGATGGGTTGGAGGGAAACATGCGTGCGTGGATTTGACCAGGGTTTATCCTCTAGTGGGGTTAAGTATTAGGGGTTTCACAATGGGTCAGGCTGCTTTAAAAGCTGCCTCGTGCAAAGTGACAAAACATAAGAAAGCATGCATTGAAAATCAACACGTGTTTATTCCTATTGCGTTTGATACCTTTGGTTTCCTTGCACCGGAGGCGGTGGAGCTACTCATCCGAGTTCAACGGGTTATGCACAGCAATGTTATGACACCTAGATCTACGGATGTGGTTTTTAAACGTATTGGCTTTGCAATCCAAAAAGGGCTAGCGGCGCATCTTGTTGCCCGCTTGCCTTCCACCACTATGTAAATCCTTATTAAAAATTATAATAGTTGAATATAAGCAATGTTAACGCAACTCAAATTAAGGTTTCTCAATGTGACTAAAGATCGAAATGACAATGCTTTTGTTTCTATGTTGCCAATGTACTTTTTTTGTTACGCTAAAAGGAGAATGTTATTTCAAAAAGTTTTATTTCTTTAAATATTGATGGACTTATCTCCCACCATTCAAAGCATATGATTTAATAAACGAGATCAAATATTAAAAAATATCAACTTCTACCATTTCACCTCATCTCTTTTAATTAAGGGTAAAAGCTAGAAAATAGCTACGTACTTTCAAATTTGTACCGACTTGAGACACTTACTTTGTCACACCCCGTCTAAGGCGAAAACACGAGGTGTAACGGATGGATTCATCATAACACATTGATATAAGAAAATAGAGAATTCACTAAATGAAAGATTTACAAAACATATCATGACGACTCCCGACACAAGCGGAGACTTGTATCGTGGATGGTCAGTACCACGACAACATAGACACATAGACGTAACAATCCCACAACCCGAGACAAGTACAATAAACAAATAATCCAAAGACTACCATAAAATACCACTCTGTAACACCCCCAAAATCACAACGCAGTGAAATACCACTTAGGGTGCTACTTCATAGCATAAAGTACTAGCTACAGAAAACGACTCTAAGTAAGACGTTTTGAAAAGTCAACCATTTGATAATTTTTATAAAATAGCAGAGTTACAAGAGGTCCTATTTGCAATGCAATAGAAAACATTTTAAAACATTTGTCGAATGGTGCACAAATTATACAGCCTTCAAAAATATATCCGCGCGACTCGAATGCTCCTAATGCTCAGCTAGCAAAATAATAACATGAGAAAATACATGCAAAACATCAACAATAATGTTGGTGAATTAATAGGTTTAAGTAAAAGCAGTATTGAAATAATTCAAGTAATATTTCAGTAAGAAAAGTAGCGTTACAACATTTCAAAGTATTATTTCCGAAATCCAAGTAGTGATTCAATAAATCAAGCAATGTTTAGTAGTGGACCACAAGGTTTAAGATCAGCCAAGGACAGTATTTCAAGGTATAATTCAACATTATCGCATTGAGCTCGTGACACTGAAGTGTTAACACAACATATAAATATATGTTCACAATTTTCCCCCAACACTAGGTATTATTGCCTTATACCTACAATTACTCAATACAAAACGTCTGTTAACAGGGTGTTCACAAATGGATCCATACCCCAGACGGGGTTGTCAAACCCAATAGATCTATTAATTGTACTTAGCGCTTACCCTACAAGGTAATTAACGGTTCACGAAATTAGGGACTTTGGCAATACCGACTCATGCGGATAATTTCATAATTGGGACATGCATACCCTTCAAGCACTTGTGTCTCCATTAAAACAAATAATGTCTTCAAAACTCACGGTTTTATAAATAGTTAATCAATGATCTCAAATCATGTAGTAAGCAAATCCAGCTTTAATAAATTCATGAGTAAACAACCATGTATCACATATTTTTTAGAAGTCATGTATTAGTCAAGTAAAACTTTAGTAAAAACGTTCATGTAACGCTTATGTAGTAGAATCAATAAGTTTACTTAGTAAAACGAGCATGTATTCTCACCCAAAAACAGTTTATGAAAACCATTAAAAAAGAAAAGGTGAAGCTATGAACTCACCGAGAAGCAATGAAGTAGTAAGTGTTGATGTTAGATCAAGAATGGCATGAAATCATAGTCGCCTAAGTATCACCTAAAAAGAATAGTGACTTAGTATAAAGAAATAAAACGCACACGATGAAAACAACCAAAAGATACCATGAAGAAATCGTGATCATGATATGGCGTTCTAATTACTTTTAACTAAGTGAGATTTATCCAAGCATCCCTTTAGGACCTGATCTAATATCCTTTAAGTGACATCCTCTTTAGGCCCTAAATCATCTAGTTCACGATTTCATTTACGTTAATTAACTCCTTTTAAAACCATACGTCTTTACAAAATTCTTCCCTTACCCCGACTTAATGGACCTATATCTCAAAATTCATAATAGGTATAAATGAACGGTTTTCGCCTTAATCAAGCTTAATGAACCTAGTTTACTGATGTTATCAACCAAACACTCTAATGTATCCAGAACCTAAGTGAAATAACCAATTTACCCCTAAGTACACAATCTGAGTTTTGGAAATAATTTTCCGCTTCACCATTTTGATCATATCTCGCAATCCGTAACTAGTTAGAACCCCATTCAAAAGCTCAAGTTTAAGTCTATTAATTATCTACAACTTTTAGTTTTAGAAAAATAGTACCTAGGTTCAAAAATTTTAAGATATATTCGTTTGAAAATGTAGGCACAATTTCTAGTTAGTTTTGCCATTTTGATCGTAACTCATTCATCCAGAATAGTTACGGATCTATCCAAAGAACCACATGATCCTCATATATTGTACCCTTCACCTATGTAAAAATCCAGTAGCCTCCAAGTCAAATAAAATTCTTTACAAGCCTAACTATCTGTATTATAAATTATGGGTATACACTAGGTTTGTTTCCACGGTTTTGGTCGTATCTCGACTATCCGAAATAGTTAGATCTCCATCCAACTCACCACTAGGACCTAAGATATTAACCTAATCATTTATGTAAATAACCAGTAGGCTTTAAGCCAAAATTATTCCCTTATATCTGCATAACTAGATTCAGTGACCCAGTTTGACTAGTTTTACTAATTTGGGCGTAATAACTCATCCGAAGAAGATACGACTCCATACAATTCACCAGATGGACCTGAGATTATAATCTATCCATTTATATAAGGATACAGTAGGCTCTAAGCCAAAAATTTTCCATAATGTGTCAAACTATCTGCACTAAATTTTCTAAGTGCTCGATAAAATTAGTTTCACTAATATGACCAATCAAATAAATCTTCACCAAAACTTTCCCAATCAATTCTAAATCATTCCTATATCACTTCGATACTAATCATCCCCATTCTTTACAAGAATAAATAACATGCAATACTTTTTCAAGATTCTTAGCTTTTGATGATTTTATTGATTTTGGGTGTAATCAAGGTTTAAAGGGGTTGAATACTAGTGTTATTTGCAAGATTTGGTCAAGATTTGGGTGTAATCCGTGTTTCTAAGACGCGTTATTATTCTAAGTCGCGGCTAGATTTCTATATCATCTTTTACTTGCGTGATTATCATTTGCTCATTTTGCTAAGGTGAGTTCATAACCCTATGTTTTACTACTTTTACTTTACTATTTTGGGGTGAGAAACATTGCTAGTTTTCAAACTATAGACACAGTTACTTTACGTTTCTTTTTCCTGATTACGTGTTGCCTAAGTAGCGAATAGACCACTAATGCCCGAATTATCATGAACCATCAATTGCTTAACTGACCGTACTAGTTAAGTGAGCGCGAATGTTGTAAATAGATCTATTGGGAGTAATTATCCCTATCCGGGTAAGTAGCGCTTACTAGATTCGGAGGTCCCGAACAAACGGATATATACCATGTTGGAATGTTAATAGGTGATCTTGGTCAGATACCTTTAGGGCGTGGAATACTATTTGGCATATAAAATGCTTCCTTTTAAATTGAGCTTCGGTGTCATGAGCTTAGTGCAACAGTAAATACATTCTTTTTATGTGATGTTGTATCTGTTATAACAGTCACGTGCGTACTGTGAACTTGTGGTCTAATTTTAATACTAAATTCAAACCTATGAATTCACTCAACTTTATGTTGACAGTTTTAGCATGTTTTTCTCAGGTGCTTAGCTATGGATGTCTTTGCTTGTTGTTGTTGCCTTGCATTGGACCGATTTTCAAGAAACGTTATTATCTACTGTTTAAACATCGTTGTCAATCTCTAAAACTTTTATTAGCTTTCGCATATTATTTTTAAACTTATGTCAAACTTTAACTATTTTAATTAATGCAACGATGTTGGAATTTTAAACGTACCCTTAGAGGTCGTTCTTTGTATCTTGTGTGATGTATATTATGACGTCACGCCCTCGAACACGTATTTTCCGTCCAGGCCCCGTTTGGGGGTGTGATAAATTGGTATCCAGAGCCAAGGTTATAGAGAACTAGGTAGTATATCTAGGTCTGGTCTATAACCAGTATGTGATCCTACATGTTTACTTGCTTACGTATATAATTACTATCGATAAGAAAACGAGTATTAAGTAGAATACATTTCCATAATTATATTACATTTATTTTCCCTTACGTAGATTTTCTCGTTGGTTTTATATAAAAGTTATTTATATAAATAATAGATCTGTCCCCCAGGACATTGTGAGTTGCACAATGGTCTCTAAACGTTTCTCAAGACATCATGAGTGATACGATGGTCATTAAAACTTCTTTATAAATTTACAATATACTATTTTACATAACATCGAAACTTGTCACAGTCTTCCGACCCTACGTTATCTTACTGTCCGAACCCGAATGCGAGTTGAGCACCCGTCCCATACTTTTATTTCTCCTACGTCGTCTCATACCGTCATCTAGAAACATGCTGATTAAGTTGAACATGACTTTAACCAGTCACCTCGTAACATTCCACTTTTGGAAATGCGACTTTCAGAACTGGACTTATTTTATTTTTCTTTTATTTATTTTGAATTGAAGAGAATGACGGCAACAAGACAAGGAACGAGTTCCGCGAGGATCAAGTGTATTATAACCCAACAAATTGCTAATGCTATTAAAGCTATTGCTGTTTATGAGGCAAGCCCGTGTGGCTCATGATGTACGTTAGAAAGTCAAGGTGGCACGGAATGCCAACAACAAGATAAACGACAAAAGGTCGCGAGAGCTTACACTGCTAGACTAAATAAAAAAATTAGATATGTAGAAAAGTCACCCTTCTACAACGAACGCAAGTTGCGGCTCACTGAACCGTGCACTATGGAGTGCAATAACTACAAAAGAGTTGGCCATACGAGTAGAGATTGTAGGAAACCCGTATTAATAACAACTTAGAGGCCACAGTGGCAAATTAGAAACCTGAAATACCTATCATGAGTGTGGAAAATTAGGACATTGCAAGAGTGATTGTCCAAATCTGAACCGTGCGAATCGTATTTGAAAAGTAAAAGCTCGCGAGAACTCCAAGGTCGTCAAAGATAATGTTGATATTTAAAGAGATATTTCCTATCGTGCCTTGTAGATCCTAAATAGACTTGGACCGTAACCCCTAAGAGTTTTACACTAGTACTTCCTTATAAATTTCATGTATTTAGTGGATGTTTCTAAACCCTCTGTTCATTTTGTGTCATGACGATTTCGTTAGTTACACTTCAATTCTCAAATAATTTATCTAAGATATTCCTCAAATATATTACCGTCTTACAACCCATTTCACTATTATTTTATAAACCGCTTTACTATTATAGACTAATTGGACATTATCCAATGAACTATTTTAGTGTCGTTATAAAACTAATTGTATGTTATCCTATGAACTATTTTAGTGTCATCTTATAAACATAGTAGTTGTCACGTTATAAACTATTTTACCACCAGCTTACAAACCGTTTAGCTGATAGCTTCTTGTTTATTTCAACACCTTATAAACCATTTCACTATTATTTATAAACCATTCTAGCGTCACCTCATAAACTATTTTATAGACATTTTATAAACTACTTTACCATCAGTCTGCGAACCATTTTGCTGACAGCGTATTAACCATTTTACTACCATTCTATAAAAGCATTTTGTTACCATCTTATAAACTGTTACGTCGTCACCCTATAAACTATTTTGCTATCATTAATATAAGACGTTCCACTAGCGCCTTCCAAACCATTTTGCTATTATCTTATAAACCATTCCGCTAGTATTTTATATAAACCGTTTTCCTGTCATCCTATAAACCATTTTTGTGGGAATCTTATAAACTACTTCATTAACATAAACTGTTTCACCGTTGTTTTATAAACTGTTCTAGTGCCATCTCATAACTACTTTCACAATCACTTTTCAAACTAACTTGTCTTTATCTTTTAACCCATTTTGTCGTCGTTCATAAACTCTTTTGCCACTATTTTATAAACCATTTCGCTAACACCTTTTAAACTATTTTGATATCATTCTATAAACCGTTTTGTCAATCTCCTATAATTATCCTACTATTACCTTATAGCTTATCTGGCTATCATTTAATGAACTAATTTGTTTCCATCTTATAACCTATTTTGCAGTTATTTATAAACTCTTTTGCTACCCTATTATAAACTACTTTGCAGTCATTTTACAAACCGTTTCATTGTCACCTCATGAATTAATTCGTTGTCGTTTTAAAAACTATTTCGCTGTCAAATTATAAACTATGTCGTCGTCATCTTATGAACTACTTCGTGTCTTCTACAAACTATTACGTTGTCACTTTATAAATTTTTGGGTTGTCAACTCGTAAACTATTTGATACCATATTATGAACCCCCTTACTGTTACGTTATAAACCGTCAAGTGACTTTCTCGTAAACTATTTTGATATCACCTCTTGAGCTATTTTACGTTACTTTACAAAATGTTTTGTGTCGCTATATAAACTATCTTGTCTTTGTTTTTACGAACTGTTTCGCTATCTTATAAACCATAATGTATATACCATGTAACTTTGAGAAACATAACACTAGTTTTGACGAAATGAACATTGCATCGTTAGTCCTTAATTACACATAGCCTGATCACCTATGTATAATTCAGGAAGGACCATGCTATGCTGGGAGTAGTCACCATAAAATTTTGTTAATTTACCCTTACTTTCCATTTTTATTTTTTTTCTTTTCTCTACATTGTCAACGGGCTTATATCGAACTCGTGCTTTATTAATATTTTGCGTGCGTATTCATGAGTCGTGTCATTCACGTGTATTCGTATTCATATTCGTAAGCATCATAACTATGCAAATTTTTCTCAAACCTTAGCATATAGAAAAACCATACCCTTAGCCGAGAGACCGAATCCTACACCTCGTAGTCATGATAATTATAGATTGTAAGAACTTAGAACGTATCAGACTTATCACTCTAATTGGATTATAACCAAGAGAACTAGGAGATTTCCTTCAATATAATTACCTTTTCGTGAGTTAAAATCACGTAAATTATGAGATTCATGTACCGACAAAACTTTTGATGGACCTGAAGTTAAAGCAAAGGACGTAATTATTGCAAGTGCATGGAACCTAGTTGATAGAAGCCTCACCTCCGCTGAGTTTGGCTCTTTAAGCGGCCTCGTCCCATCTACTGTAGACACTAAATACCTTGTTGAGTTAGCCGACGGAAAGAATCTAGACGTTGGTACTATCATTTGAGATTGTATACTGAGTTTTTCGAATCATCTATTCGAGATAGACTTAATACAAATAGAACCTGGTAGTTTCGACGTTATCATTGGTGTGAATTGGTTGACAAGGTACCACGTCATGATCATTTATGATAAAAAGATTGTTCGTATACCTTTGGATGATGAAACTTTAACGATTCAAAGCAATAGGAGTGATGGATATGCATCGATAGTTGCTAGTAAGCAGAGTTGTTTGATTGGATTGATATGTTGGAGCGAGATAACTTGAGACTCGGAGGCATGTTATGTGTTGAGAGAAAGAGAGTTGACCGTCTTTGGCATAGTATGTCGTATACTCAAAAGGATTTATAAGACCGAGTTCCTCACCCTGGGGAGCTTCAATATTGTTCGTTAAAAAGAAGGATGGATCCTTCAGGATGTACACCGACAGCTGAGAATTAAACAAACTAACCGTGAAGAACCATTACCGTTACCTAGTATAGGTGATCATTTTGATCAACTATGAGGATCTAGCGTTTATTCGAAAACCGACCTAAGGACTAGTGACACTAATTAGAGTTCGAGAAAAGGATATTCTAAGACTGCATTTAGGACCCGTTATGGACAATTCAAGTTTTAGGTCATGCCATTTGGTTTGATCAACACACTAGGGGTATTCATGGATCTCATGAATCGAGTGTGCAAACCGCACTTAGATAAGTTGTGATAGTATTCATCGATACTATCTCAATTTGCTCAAGTAGAAACAAGGAGTACGAGAAGCACCTTAGACTGATCTTGGGATTGCTTAAGAATAAGGAATTGTACGCCAAATTCTCTAAGTGCAAATTCTGGCTCCTAAAAGTGCAATTTCTTGGCCACGTGTTGATAGTCAAGACATTCACGTTGATTCCGCCAATATTGAGTCAAGCAAGGATTAGGCAAAGTATACGACTCCAACGAAGATACGAAAATTCTTAGGTCTTTTCGGTTATTACCAACGATTTATCAAAGGTTTCTCTAGGATAGAGAAACCTTTAAACCAAACTAACTCAGAAAAATGTGAAATACGAATGGGAAGAAAAAGAAGAGGAAGCCTTTCAACTGTTAATGTAGGAACTTTGTAGTGCATCGATTTTAGCATTACCCGGCGGAAAGAAAAGCTTCGTGGTTTAAAATAACGCCTCGCATAATGGATTAGGTCTATAATGATGCAGAAGGAGAAGGTGATAGTTTACGACTCCCGACAACTGAAAGTTTATTAGAAGAACTACTCGACACACGACCTAGAATTAGGAGAAATAGTGTTTAGTTTCAAGATTTGGGAACACTGCCTGGATGGCATAAAGCATACCATGTTTACAAACCATAAGAGATTACAACACATTCTAGATCAAAAGGAATTGAACATGAGACCACGTAGATTGTTAAGATTGCTCAGTGATTTCGATGGTAAGATTCGATATCACCCTGGAAAAGCAAGCGTTGCGGCAGATGCTCTAAGCAGAAATGAACGAGCTAAGCCTCTCAGGGTGAGAGCCTTAGTGATGACCATTAATTCAAACCTACCGCCACAGATTCATGAGGCACGAGTAGAAGCTCTCAAGAAAGAGAACGTAAAAGATGAAAACCTTCATGGTATGGACAAAGAGTTTGAGAATCGTCTTGATGGAACTCTCTGCATTAGGAGGAGGAGTTGGTTACCACGCGTTAGAGACTTAGGAGAATTGGTCCAGCATGAGTCACACAAACCTAACTATTTCATCCACCCTGGAATCGGATAAGATATATCATAATCTTAAGTGGTTGTACCAATGGCCCGATATGGAAGCATGCATCACCATCTATGTCAGCAAGTGCTTGACATGTCTAAAGATGAGGGACGATTACCAGAAGCCATCCGGTTTACTAGTACAACCAGAAATACCCCATTGGAAATGGGAAAATATAGCCATGGATTTTATCACAAGACTACCAAAGACAACAAGCAGTACGACACTATTTGGGTAATCGAGACAATACTTGAAGGAAGTAGTCTCGAGGCATGGAGTGCCAGTTTTGATTATTTCTGATCGCGACCAGTGTTAGCGAGCTGGGGTCGTGACTATTGCTTGGGCGATTGGTTGTGTGTGTTGGGGAGTTCCTCCGTGTCGGATCGGGATATGGTTCACTTTACTTTTGGGGTTGTGTTTACCTCTTATTTACGGAAATCGTTGAATGAAGCCCTAGGTACTCAATTGGATATGAGTACGACTTACCATCTACAAACAGATGTTCAGAGTGAGAGAACCATCCAAACCTTGGAGGACATGCTACGTGCTTGTGTGATGGATTTTGGGAAAGGTTGGGATAGACACCTACCTTTGGTGGAGTTTTCTTACAACAACGGTTATCACACTAGTATCAAGGCTGCACCGTTTGAAGCTCTCTATGGTCGAAAATGTAGATCTCCTATTTGTTGGGCTGAGGTTGGAGACGCTTAGTTCACTGGTCCAGAAATTATTCATGAAACAACTAAGAAGATCATTCAAATCAAAAAGAGAATTCAAGCTGCCTGAGATAGACAGAAGAGCTATGCTGATAGGAGGCGTAAGCCATTGGAATTTGAGGTTAGAGACACGGTCATGTTGAAAGTGTCGCCATGGAAAGTGGTGATACGTTTCGGCAAACGGGGGAAGCTGAACCCTCGTTATATAAGACCCTTCAAGATTATCGCTAAAGTGGGAACGCTTACTTATCGACTTGAACTTCCAGAGCAGTTAAGCCGAGTTCATAGTACTTTCCATGTTTCCAATTTGAAGAAATGTTTCGTAGACGACCCCTAGCTATTTCGTTGGATGAGATCTAGATTGATGACAAGCTCCATTTCATTGAAGAACCAGTTGAAATTATGGATCGAGAAGTTAAACGGCTAAAGCAAAGGTGCATTCTAATCGTGAAGGTCTGATGGAATTCAAGACGAAGGCCTGTGTTCACTTGAGAGCGCGAGGAACAAATGAAGAAAAAGTACCCTCATCTTTTCGTTAACGTCCACGTCTTAAGATTTGAGGACAAAGCTTCTTTAACGGGGGAAGAATGTCACACCTTAAAAATTTTAGGTCAATATTTTAAACTTTTTCGACCATTATTTTTGACTTTTATCCGTTACATTTAAATCCGGCAGTTTACCGGGAAGTTAACCCGCGTAAATCTGAAAAATATCATCGGACGCGTTATGACCTTGGATTTTGATTAGTTTAGATATTATATGAGTTATTTTATCTTTTCTAAGTGTTTCGTAGTTACAATCACTCCCGGTATTTATTTTTACGCTTTAACGTTTAAATTGCGTTTTTCGCGTTTTTGACTTAACGGAACCCCAGAATCTCGAAATCTTTTCGTGTAAACTTTAGTTATCATCCATATCGAATTATTGAGTCAAAAATTTCTTTCACCCTCTTCCTTTGTTGTATATTGGATGCCAAAACCCAACAAAAACAACCATAAGCCTTAAAATTATATCAAAGGTATCTTTTTTTGTCTCACTATGCATGTGTTTATGTAAGAATGAGATAGTAACATCTCATGAAGTCACTACCATGCATAAAACCTTATGACCAACATATACATGTGATCACTTGACCACTTGTGATTCCTTTGACTTGGAAATTCAAAATCAATATCAAAGTCTTGAACCTTGGCTAGCCAAATTGGATTGGTCTCTCCTTTTGTTGCTTATGCTCGGCCGAACCACAAAGAGTGGCTTGTGCCACATGACTTAAACAAAGACACACACCATAACCCTAGACCTTGTCATATATAAACCATGTTATACTTATTTTAGGTCATCTCATTCATTTCACAAGTCACCAACATTTTTTTTCTCTCTTATTCTCTCCTCTTGCTCACGGCACACATATATATACATATACTTTCCATAGTTTTGATTTCTATCAAAATTCACTGAATCCAAGTTCATTTCTAAGGTTACCTAAGGTGCTTGCAAGTATTGGTTCTTTGATTTAAGGGTTTTCTTCAAGATCTACAACTTAGGGTTTGGTTATTATTTGGGGTTTTTCAAGATATAGTGATTTTGGGTATAGATCTTGTGTTATTGCTTCTTGTTCTTCATTCTTGTAAGTGTCTTGAATCTTTTCTTGTGGTTCGCTTATGTTATTTAATATATGTTCAAGATCCATACATCCGTATATTGTGTGTCAATTTTTGAAAGATTTTAAAGACAAGATTTCAAAAATAATGATACTACTTTATTTTACTAGTTAAATATTATGTTCTTGGTGAGATGAGAGTTTATGAGTGTTGCAACAATAGAAATGAAGGGATTGTGTTAGATTTAGGTGTGGTTTTGTTGTGGATTAGTTGTGAATGGAGATTAGGCTAGATTAGGCACTATGGTGAAGTTTGGGTGGATTTTGGTTGCGTTTTTGGCAAAAAGTGCTTGCTGTCCCAAATTTGTTGTTTTTGGTCGAGCTACAAATGTTTTCATTAGGCGTAAAAGTAGTATTTGAAGAGCTTGTTTCGAATAGATAGTTTTTCATATATCACACATTAAAATCGGACTTAAAACGGCCAAGTTATGGCCAAAATGAAACTTGGAACATTTTCCGACAAAACCGAATAAATAGTGTGCTGATGTGAATAGTAAAATGGGTTTTCAAACACTTTCGGATATTTTTGGACTTTCTAAACACTAGCGAAACATATAGTAACATATATTTATTGATTAGTATCGTTTAAAGATGTCGTTAACATATTTTAGGAAAAGCAATAAAGTTACTAAAAATAATAAGTTTGGTAAAATTTAGCGGAATGGACTTAGGAGTTAAGCGATTAAGGCTAGTTAGTGCGTTTTGAAAATAAAGAAACTTAATAAATATAGGGATGGTATTAACATCCCGAAACTAAAAACTTTCCTAAAATATAAACTTTCTAAAAATAGTAATTTTTGGTTGAACGCCGAAACTTAATGAAAAACTATGTGATTTTATTTCGTCATGATTTGATAGTCAAACTAAAGCAAACACACATGGATGTATTTTGGCGATAAACATATTGTGTAATTCTTGGCATACTTTCCGTGTTTCTAAGACGCGTTATTATTCAAGGTCGCGGCTAGATTTCTATATCATCTTTTACTTACGTGATTATCATTTACTGATTTTGCTAGGGTGAGTTCATAGCCCTATGTTTTACTACTTTTACTTTACTATTTTGTGGTGAGAAACATTGCTTGTTTTCAAACTATGGACACAGTATCTTTACGTTTCCTTTTCCTTATTATGTGTTGCCTAAGTAGTGAATAGACCACTAATACCTGAATTTTCATGAACCGTCAATTGCTTAACCGACCGTATTGGTTAAGTGAGCGCGAATGTTGTAAATAGATCTATTGGGAGTAATTATCCCTATCCGGGTAAGTAGCGCCTACTAGATTCGGAGGTCCCGAACAAACGGATATATACCATGTCGGAATGTCAAAATGTGATCTTGATCAAATACCTTTAGGGTGTGGAATACTATTTGGCATATAAAATGCTTCCTTTTAAATTGAGCTTCGGTGTCATGAGCTTAGTGCAACAGTAAATACATTCTTTTTATGTGAAGTTGTATCTGTTATAACTGTCACGTACGTACTGTGAACTTGTGGTCCAATTTTAATACTAAATTCAAACCTATGAATTCACTCAACTTTATGTTGACAGTTTTAGCATGTTTTTCTCAGGTGCTTAGCTATAGATGTCTTTGCTTGCTTGTTGGTGTTGCCTTGTATTGGACCGATTTTCAAGAAACGCTATTATCTACTGTTTAAACATCGTTGTTATTTTCTAAAACTTTTATTCGCTTCCGCATATTATTTTTAAACTTATGTCAAACTTTAACTATTTTAATTAATGCAACAATGTTGGATTTTCAAACGTACCCTTAGAGGTCGTTCTTTGTATCTTGTGTGATGTATATTATGACGTCACGCCCTTGGACACGTGTTTTCCATCCAGGCCCCATTTGGGGGTGTGACAGATTGGTATCCAGAGCCAAGGTTATAGAGAACTAAGTAGTATATCTAGGTCTGGTCTATAACCAGTATGTGATCCTACGTGTTTACTTGCTTACGTATATAATTACTATCGATATGAAAATGAGTATTAAGTATAATACATTTCCATAATTATATTACGTTTATTTTGCCTTACGTAGATTTTCTCGTTGGTTTTATATAAAAGTTATTTATATAAATAATAGATCTGTCCCCTAGGACATTGTGAGTTGCATAATGGTCTCTAAACGTTTTTCAAGACATCATGAGTGATACGATGTTCATTCAAACTTCTTCATAAATTTACAATATACTATTATACATAACATCGAAACTTGTCACAGTCTTCCGACCCTACGTTATCTTATTGTCCGAACCCGAATGCGAGTTGAGCACCCGTCCCATACTTTTATTTCTCCTACGTCGTCTCATACCCTCATCTAGAAACATGCCGATTAAGTTGATCAAGACTTTAACCCGTCACCTCGTAATATCAGTTTTAATTGAAAACTGATTGATTATTTTTGAAAAAAACCCTCAAATTTTATGAAACCCTAATTAATTTTTTTTCAAACTATTTTAGAGTAACCTGGCTCTGATACCATGAAGAAATTATGAATCTTATTATAAAATAACTACTCAAATCTCAATTTGAGTAACAATACAACTCAGAAGAAAAGAACTGATCTCAATCTAGAAAACACTCAACAACTATCACACTGCTACTCAGTTATCTTATTCACAACATAACAAGATCTAAGATCAATATGATCTAAACAAAACTAGGGTTTACAAACTTTAGAGTGTGAGTGAGACGATTTTAGATATATTTAGATATTATATATAGATATTTATTACTTATATTTATATATATTATATTATTATTTATATTTATATATTATATTATATATATATATATATATATATATATATATATATATATTCTATAAATATGAAGACCAAAGCTGGTCAATCCAGCTTATATAGAAGCATGACCACCGACTTAGATCTTTGCAAACTTGACAGCAACAGCTCTCAATCTTTCATCCATTATCCATCTTCAGCTAAAACTTCTTATAAGACTAAAATGAAAATAAGACAATAACACAATAAGCCCCTCAACATATATGTTTACCTATTGACACTAATATTCTTAATAGTTTTTACATGGTCTGTGAAGGGGGTTATAATATTGAGGATCTTGTTGGTTCTTTGGATTAAACGTAACTATTCCGGATGAATGAGTTACGATCAAAATGGCGAAACTAACTAGAAATTGTGCCAAGATTTTCAAACAAATATATCTTAAAAATTTTGAACCTAGGTACTGTTTTTCTAAAACTAAAAGTTGTAGATAATTGATAGACTTAAACTTGAGCTTTTGAATAGGGTTCTAACTAATTACGGATTATGAGATATGATCAAAATGGTGAAACGGGAAATTGTTATGTACTTAGGGGTAAATTGGTCATTTCACTTAGGTTCTGGATACAGTGTTTGGTTGATAACATCAGTAAACTAGGTTCATTAAGCTTAAGTGAGGCGAAAACTGTTCATTTATACCTATTACGAATTTTGAGATATAGGTCCATTAAGTTGGGTAAGGGCAGAATTTTGTAAAGACATGTGGTTTTAAAAGGAGTTAATTAACGTAAATGAAATCGTGAACTAGATGATTTAGGGCCTAAAGAGGATGTCACTTAAAGGTATATTAGATCAGGTCTTAAAGGGATGTTTGGATAAATCTCACTTAGTTAAAAGTAATTAGAACGCCATATCATGATCACGATTTCTTCATTGTATCTTTTGGTTGTTTTCATCGTGTGCGTTTTATTTCTTTATACTCAATCACCATTCTTTCTAGGTGATACTTAGGAGACCGTGATTTCATGACATCCTTGATCTAACTTCAGTACTTACTACTTCATTGCTTCTCGGTGAGTTCATAGCCCCACCTTTTCTCTTTTAATGGTTTTCATAAACTGTTTTTGGGGTGAGAATACATGCTCGTTTTACTAAGTAAACTTATTGATTTCTACTACTCAAGCGTTACATGAATATTTTTTACTAAAGTTTTTACTTGCTTAATACATGACTTCTAATACATGTGTGATACATGGTTGTTTACTCATGAATTTATTAAAGCTTGATTTGCTTACTACATGATCTATTTACAAAACTGTGAGTTTTGAAGACATGATTTGTTTTAAATGAGACACAAGTGCTTGAAGGGTATGCCTAACCCGATTATGAAATTATCCGCATGAGTCGCTATTGCCAAAGTCCCTACTTTCGTGAACCGTTAATTACCTTGTAGGGATAAGCGCTAAGTACAATTAATAGATCTATTGGGTTTGACAACCCTATCCGGGGTATGGATCCATTTGTGAACACCTAGGAAAACGGACATTTTGTATTGAGTAATAGTAGATTTAAGGCAATAATACCTAGTGTTGGGGGAAATTTATGAGCATATAAAAAGATATATATTATGTTAATGCTTCGGTGTCACAAGCTCAATGCAATAATGTTGAATGATACTATAAAATACTGTCGCTGGTTGATCTTAAACCTTGTGGTCCACTACTGAACATTACTTGATTTATTGAATTACTACTTGGATTTCAGAAATAATACTTTGAAATGTTGTAACACTACTTTTCTTACTAAGATATTACTTGAATTATTTCAATACTGCTTTTACTTAAACCTATGAATTCACCAACATTATTGTTGACGTTTTGCATGTATTTTCTCAGGTTATTATTTTGCTAGCTGAGCATTGGGAGCATTCGAGTCGCGTGGATATATTTTTGGAGGCTTTATAATTTGAGTACCATTTGATAAACGTTTTAAAAATGTTTTATATTGCATTGCGAATAGGACCTGTTGTAACTCTGATATTCTATAAAAATTATCGAATGGTTAACTTTCCAAAACGTCTCACTTAGAGCCGTTTTCTGTAACCTGTACTTTATGATATGAAGTAGCATCCCAAGAGGTATTCCAATGCGTTGTGAATTTGGGGGTGTTATAGAAATGCAATGACACAAGGGGTGAGTAACCCGGGAGGGCTACATCTTAAGTCTCTCTAAGCAATGCAAGAAGGCTTTATTCCTCCTTAGCCACAATAACTTGATTACCCAAAAATGAATACTCGAGAAGGTCAACATAAAGTTGGTGAGCTCGTAGGTTTAAGTAAAAGACCAACTTGTTATGCATATAGTTTAAGTAGGACAATAGCGAGAAGATATGCATATACGACATTTAGTATCCTCATACAATAACAATTCACATAATAACAAATCACTTCATAACAAAATACATCATAACAAATCACATAATAAAACTCAATAACGTGGGTGCATCCTCCCAAATGTATACTGGCACCCTACCCTGATTAAATGGTGTCTCTTCTCGAGATAATTTACTTCCACAATTTAGGTACAAAATCACACATATAGCAATATAAACTCACATAATGTCCAAAAGAATAGTTTAACAAAACACAAAACACTTTAAAATATCATTTTCTCCCTAGAAAAATGTAAGTAAAAAGAGGGGCTACAAAGATTCACCTTAAGCGAAGCGGTGAATCGAAATAGATCAACAAATGAAAGATGAGCTCGAATGTCCTAACGCGGCCTAGTTGGAATTTAATGAGCTTTAAGTGCTAGCCAACGATGGCGAAAAGATGCATATACAATTTTATAAAGTTCTCATCACCCAAATATGTTTGCGTTTAGTATACCAGTCAAAATACGATCTCATAAGAGTTACATAGTTTTTATTAACTTTTGACGCTAGAGAAAAATTCACAATTTTACCAATCTAAATAAATCCCGTACATTATCCATTTTCTAAATATTTTCGTTAAATTTATATTTCGCCTAAACACGCTAAGTATCTTACCAAAGTCTAGTTACTAATTTTATTCGTTATTAATTCATTACTATCATATTTTACGTCATTAACTTTAATAAATCCTATCTCGCTTAATAATATTGTAGAAAGTTTCCGACGCACATAGAAAATATTTAAGTGATACTATAATATTCGTTAAGGATTTTATAGCTCGTTCGGACTCGAAAACGCCCAAAAATCTCAAATTAAATTCCAAACAGCTCACTTTTATTAGTTGAGTTCATGTAGAAAATTTATAAAATTTCCAGATTTAAGTCAGTTTTTACAAAGGCATGACTCCTTCATTATAATGATTCACGAAATGGTTGAAATCTATGTTTCAAGGAAAAACCACGTTCTACAAGTTTTCTTTCATAAGTTTTACCCGACTCGGACTCGAAATGGGTCAAAAACACAAAAACGTAAATTGGACAGAGTATGTCAAAAACAGTTTTGGCTGAAAATGTTATTAGTTTTTGTCCGAACTTCACTTGGTCGTAACTCACTCATTTTAAGTCCGTGTTTAGCGATCTTTATGTCCACGCGTTCGTATTTAAGTGTTTTAATATGTTTTTAACTTTTGGACATTTAAAAGTGGATTTAACAACTTGTTTTATTTCATAAAACTTCTGGACAACAAGTATTTTATGCCAAAACTACGCTCTATTTTTAGCCGCAAACATCACAACTTCATTTCTAACCTAAATCCCTTCCACCGATTGATACCAACACTCAAACAACTTCAAGACTACTTATCCCTTCCACCGATTGTTACAATAACACTAAAAACCACTTTTAACATATAAAAACATACTTTTAACGTAAAAGTACAATAATATTAAGATTAAGTTCCAAAAACATAAACAAGTTGTACAATCCTTTTTATTTGTTAGTTTCTTTTATAAAAATCCTTATATATAAACATGATAATGAGTTATGTGCATAGATGAGAATATGTGAAAAGTATGAAAGAAAGTTGAGAGTTTCTTACAAGAATGAGGAGAAAAGATTGATAATAACTCGAATACGATCTTGTATCTAACCCGAATATGACCACAAAAGAATCCCTAGCATCAATGTAACCCACTATTTGAGATTAAGAAAACAAACACCAAGTGTTGGTGTTTGTGTGTGTGTCGTCGAACTAAGAAAGAAGAGAGGAAATGAGAGAATTTTTCTTGTGTGTTTTGTGTGTGTAAGTAGTGAATGAATAAAATGGATGAATGGGTATATATGCTTAATACATAAGCAAAGAATGGGATCATAGGTTCCTTGGGACCATAAGGAGACCAAAGTGAGAAATGTGTGGAAATGTGTCTTGTACCATGAGAAACACTAGCAAAAATGTGATGGGTGTGTGTGCTAGGTGGGACGAACCACAAGGAGGAGGGGGACCAAAATAATTTCAAATTTTAAATCTTTAGTTAATGGTATCTATATTTTTTTGCTTTGGGTAAACTCATACATGCATGCAATTAATGAATCTAGTAAGAAATTTTTTTACATAACACGTTACAATTAAAACACGCGACATAATTAAAATATATCTGTAGGGTCGTAACGCGTTTGTCACAAGTAAATTATATTTACTCAAATGCCTGAATGCATCCGGAGACGTTTTTTTTGCTAAAACACGGTAAATTTAACGGTTTCGCATAAAAAAGCAAATGCTCACGAAACAATAAATACTCAAGTAATTAGATAAATTTAAATTTGAACACGACAGTTGCTACAGTCTCTCCTATTTAAAGGAATTTCGCCCCGAAATTCAACTAGTACTACTTATGAATTTGATATGAGTTGTTACCAGGCTCAACGTTTTTGAAGAATCGGTTCAATTTTATGTTTAACCAAAATCACCATCAATCAAGACCACACAAAAGCATTTTGAGTGCAGGTAAGATATGCAAGTAAGCTTTAGGTACTAAAAATGGTTATGCGCCGATATGGCCTTCCAACAAGTCGCTAAGACTGTTAGGATGCATCAAATAATCTTTCGACAAGTCAACTATCAACAGGAGCTCAACTCCTAGTTGGAGATAAGACTGTTGGCTCAATAGGAATATAGAATTCATAACTAGTTACGATAGACACTAATGCTCACATACGCAAATTATAAGCACACATCTGGTTCAAAGAAATATAGTGGTTAGCATAGCTTAAAGTATTTGAAAAGAATGGTTCAGAGTCTTATTTAATAGCCTAGTTCCTTCTAACAGATTTGTAGATATTGGTGAGTATTCCAACTGTTTATCTCCTATTTCTGACCAACAAGTGGTGAATGACACGAATGCTCCTACAATGTTCCGTATGGGATGTTCCTTTGAGCTAATCGTATAAAGTTTGTTACTATAAACTCAACTAAAGTAACTACTGTCTCAACCTACGTAGAACCGAGTTACACATGCCCGAAGCATGTTTCTAAGGTCTAGATGTTCGCTCTCTTAAGTGTTAAATTTGTTTGTACACCTAAATGGTCCTATTGTATACCAATATCGTGACAGAAGGCAACTACTCCTATCTGAATTATTATATATGAACACTAAATTTCCTAAAAGGGTATTTGAATTGCATAGACGTCTCTGATTCGTCCCGAAAGACTAGTCAAGTAATATAATATAAGTAATTACGTCGGATAAAAATTACTTGAAGACAAGTAATAGTATATCCTTCGGATGTCGTGTCCCAACGAGAGATGAATTTGAATTTCACGAAAATGTTTTGTTTGATGCTTGAATGCCAAATATTTTTGATTTTGGTTTTAAAACTAAATATATAATAAAAACAAACTATATAATACTAAATATCAATAAACAACAAGCAAGCTAATAAGATGAAAGATATATAAAGAAAAATATGCTTGTCAAGTAAAAGTGAATAGATTCTTAAGTGTGAAATTTTAGATCTTAATGATGAACTAATTTCCTTCTAATAAATCGATTCCTCAAAACGTTGGCTTAATATTGAAAACGACTTTTTATCAAGAAATTAATTACTAATTTAATGCCTACTTAATCTTACGGCTTTTGCCCGTTCGACTAAATAAAACACTAAACTAAATAATTTTTGCAAAATATTAATCACTAATCACTTACTAAATTCCACACTTAATTCACTAATCACAAATTTACTTAACAAGCATAAGATAAAACTACTCACTAAGCATAACGATCAAATAAGCAAATCTAAACATTTTATACTAAGTCTACACTAATGTATTGAAAAAGGATAGAAAAAGGGACCGAATTGAAGAGCCGCAAATAATCGATAACCGCCCGATTTAATAAGCTAAAGAAAATAATCAAATTCTATCTAGCTTATTAAACTCGTAAGCTACACGCCTCATGAGTTGACCAGTACCAAAGTCAAAATAAAAAAATAACAAACCAACTATTAACATTAAAAAAGTAGTTATACCAATTTCACTTGTAATTTCTATTAACCAATACTCGCAGGCCCAAGATATAATTCTACTTTAAACCAAATGAAGCTCAAATATCAGATAACCAAACACAGGCCCAAAATAATAAACCAAACATGGCCCAACATAGGCAGTTTAGAAGGAAAATAGAACCAATGATCTTTATACTATTAAGCTAATCAAACTAAACCTGAATAAGCTACAATTTCACAAGAAGCTAACTAAATAAGCCATGATAACAACAAGCCTCTGCACAAAATAGCTTATTTAGATCACAAACAATTAAGACCTTCGCAAAACCTTGTAATAACCGAGATCTAAACTAAATAAATGAACAACGATTAAATAAGCTACAGATTAAGCATAGGAAACAGGAAATAAGCACTTAAAACTTAACTAGAAGCCGGATGAGAATTTTGAGCTTATTAAACAAACATAAGGTAAAAGCACTAAATCTTCACAAATCATAAAAGAGATCTTAAAAGCTAGCGAGATCTAAACTACTAAGCATCAATCGAACGAATAATCTGAACTAATCCATCAACAATAAGCCAAAACAAAATTGCAATGAGCTCTAAAACTAGATCAATAAGCAAAACAGAAACAAATTCTATACAACGTCATAAGCACTTAAGAACATTTACTCGCAACCTTTGTTCAACAAAATAAGCTTAATGAAAAGCTTGCAAACTATGTAAGCTAAAACGAATCTGAATAAGCCATAAGTGAGCTTATCAGATCTTGAATAAGCTCAGCTAGAAAATAAGCACTAAAAATAAGAAATACGCAATTTAAGAATCAAACCATAATCTTCATTAAGCTAAACCAAATCTTGCTACAATAATCGAAATAAGCCGATGAACAGCAGTACATTAAGATATGATAAGCTACTACTAAACTACAATAAGCTAAAATTACATTTTGTGAAATAAGCTAAACTAAACCTATCTACTCCTAATATCTAACTAAAAACTAATCCATCCCAAATGAAGAGGGTGTGTGTGTTTAAATAAGGGAGCCAGGGGTATTATGTAAAATTGTCCCAATGATTGCCAAATAAAACAACCAATGATTGACCTTGAATGACGCTCCCTCGGATCGATCGAAATTTGCAGTATGATCTACCCGCTCCCTTTCATGACACGTGTTTCAATTTAAATGCATACCTCGTACGGCAATCATTCGTCCGTGTTGATCACTTTGTAGTAAAATGAAATTGGAATGCAAAGTAGCTCCGCCACTTGACTCACATTACTCGTCTCTCGCCCAACATAGTGCTGGTCCACATAATATCGACAAGACAGACCATGATGATTTAATTTCAGCACATGTGACCTGACGTCATCTCACACTATATTATAAATTAGTTTTATTTGATTTACTTGGCTCTTAATTGTGGGGCTAATGTAAAACATGGGCTACCCGACCCATTTAAATGGGAACGGTTGCCCAATAACAATGAAGGCCATCCCCTGGACTCTTTTTCGCACTCATTTCTATGAGGTGCTCCGGATTTTTCTGACTTCGTCTTGGCTTTGAATAATAAATAAACTTGATCAAATCGAGCCTATAATCCACGTTTTTGGCTTGTTTATCAATCATTTTTTCTTGCAAGACATAAAAATATCAAACAGACATATTTGCAAGATAATTATCCATATTTTAGTATTTGTTAGTCCCGTTGTAAATCGTTTTTAGGGTTATAAAAGATTTGTATGAACGCACACATCAAATTCCCCACACTAAGCCATTGCGGGTCCCACACGCAATATGAATAAAACTTGCCCGAAAATAAATAATTTAATCCCCTTTTAACTTATGACCCCTCACAATCATACAAGAACAGAAAATGTTCCATTAGAAGTTCAAAAATTATTAATTTCTAAAGCGCCCCCGTTTCACCTTTGATTCAATAAAGATAAAAACTAAGAGTTTTTAATCAAATTGATTAAAAAGCATTTAAAAAGAACAGGAGTTCATCATTCTCGACTTTTCACAGTCCCCAAACTAAGCTTAAAACGAAATCACAGCCAAATATAAAATTAGATGTTAACACTACTCACAAATGCTAATTTTGTAAGTATAAACTTAACTTTTTGCTCTCATTATTCCTAAATCCTCTAAGGATTTTAATTATTATTATTACTGGCAACAAATAAATTATGTCCTTATTAATATAAAGTAACCCGGTTTAGACCATAATTAGTTTGAAATCCTTTCCTAAAGATACGATATGGTGAGAATAAGGTCCACATTAAGGTTCTAATTTTGGCATGATTTAAGGTTATCCTTTTTTATTTCATTCCGAAATAACTAACTACGAGTCCCAGCGATAGAGACTTATTTAGATAACCTCGAATCGAAATTTGGACTTATTATTATTATAATATGCAACAATATTAGCCATGGTATTATTTCCTTTAAACAAACTGACACATCGACAAACCTAACCGCCAAGACCAGTATCTTTATTTTGACCTCATAAAATTCCCTCGACCGTTTTGAAGGCCGCAACATCGGCGTCAACTGACACGATGCAACAAACTTTTAATCATTCTCTGATTATTTCAATAAACATTCTTTTGAAGACTGCCACCTTGGGATCCAAACGAGACCCAGACAGTAAAATTTTTATCCCGACAGTTCCTTATTAATATTATTATTACTCACCTTTAAACCACTTGCAACATCGGCGTCCTAACCGACAAGATCAGTGGTATCTTATTCAGGCTTCGGTTTATCATAAAGTTTATATTTCAAGCCAAATTTCAATACCTATGGTTTTTTAACAACCGAGACATCGGCCTTCCTACCGACAAAAGATACCCGATAGCCTATTTCCCCACAACACTGAGCAGAAACCTCGCTGCGTACCTACTTTTACCAGAAAGTGAATCTTTACGAAGGGGAATCTAAACTAAGAATCGCAAAAACAAAGTAAACTTATTTATTTAACAATTATATAAAGTATATTAGAGCTGTGTGAGTCAAAAAGTCACAATAACTCTAGTGAGCTCTAAAGAGATCCAACTACTTCCACGCTTAGCATCTAACTTATATTAAACTCTATTATATTTCATTCGTTTGTAAAATTAAAGTTGCAAACGCTTAGTCTCGAAAGTAAGGGAAAAACTAGAGATTCATACATGATCAGTCAAAAAATCCTAGGGGCCTACTTATTTCTATAATATAATAATTCCTCATTTTTAAGCATAAAATTAAGCAAAAACTTAAGGCAAAACGGGATGCAAGGGACAACGCAAGGCAAGGGGGGTTTTTATGATCACATTTCGATAGAAATCCCCCCACGACTTAGAATGAACATTGGACATCAATGTTTAAAAATATCGGTTACCCCACACTTAGAATGAAAAAGCAAATGCAAAAAAATACATGTGTGAAATGGGAAACAAAATAAATATAATATATATATATATAATAAAATATATATATATATATATATATATAAAATATATATATATTATAATAAATATGATATGATAATCAGGATTAAAGATTCCCGGATATAAGCATGAAAAATGATCGTAGACCGCATGATTAGAGATTGAAAACAAGCACGACGGACTTCAAGATCATAGGGAATCCTCAAGCAAAAACAGAAAACCATGAAACACAACAAGGATAGAAACACACCCCCACACTTACTATATTACTACTACTAAACTAATATATTACTACACTACTAAGAAAATAAAAAGAGAAAGAGAACACGGGTTGCCTCCCAAGAAGCGCTTGTTTTGTTCGAGTCTCTAGATTGACTCTAGGGTTAATTTTCATTTTAAAAAGTTGCCTGGTCCAAATCCATCACCCGATGTTAGGTGAGGAGGTAAAAGTGATACATCACCTCCTTAGGTTGAGTACGCAGCAGGACGTGTAATGGCAATATATAAAACCTAAAGAAGGGTCTCCATCACGCTCGTACTTCTCACTCCAGACTGTATGTATAGGGATGAAAATGGATCAAATTGGTTCCACTACCTCCCTTAAGCTAATGCGCTTAGAAATGGGAGGTGGTTTGCGACTAGCAAGGAAGACTCATCAATAACCAGAGTTGACTCAGGGTCCAGACGTACAGATGTCCTCAAACTCTCATCAAATGAGTAGATTATCATAACATAAGGTATAACATACATAAGTCGAAGAGAGGGTGAGAAAGTCCACATCATAAGATCTAGGCACCGATCAAATTACCTAAAGGTTCAATCAAACACCCTTGGAAGTGAATAATTACTTTGGTTTCTATATCTCTATGATTAAAGTCAATTTCCCTATCCCCCGTTGAGAAGGTGTCTAAATGCTTTCCAAAAGGTAAGTCGATATCTACTATAGTATCTCCTAAAACATCAGTACAAGGTAAAGGTGGATCAATAGGCATACTACACTCTAAATCAATACTAACCAATGTTAACTCATACTCCCTCGGGATTGGGACAAGATCATCATCACTAGACTTTATGAATTCATCATTTTCCCTTTCGGGAGTAGTGCTAATAACCTCATCCCCTATTAAGAGGGTGTCTAAAGGCTCCATGGTAAGCTAAAGAACAGTATGATGGATGTATGACAGGAGTGTGACAGACATATAATGATACAACATTAAAGATATATCCTTATCATAAGTCACCTCCTTTAATCGTAACTCCCCTCGTGTTTTTTTCGACGTCTACAAGAAGAATAGCCCGTTTGAGTTCTAAGAAATTCCTCCAAATACGTTATTTCCCTATGCACACATAACTACTATCAAAATCAAAATCCAAATCCTGAGGAGGCACTGATGTCAATTAGGTAACAGTAGAAGGTTGTCAAAGACATGGAAAGACATAATTGTTACTTAGATTAGCCCTCATAGACAAGCTGGGTACGTGGTTTGATAATCCGAGCTATAATGTGGACCTCCACAGACTCACAACAGTCCAAACTGTAATTCAGATATGAAAATAAAATGTATGTTGTCATCACTAAAAAAAACTTTGATTGTAGCAGAACCTATCATAAAAGGGTGTACTTCCCTGCCTTACAATCATAGCAATATTGTGGACCTCCACAGACCTCACAACAGTCAAACTGTTTTGTTTACTCAGAGAATAGAAAGAGAGGTTGTTTATAACCAAATCTTGATTGTAATAAGACCCCCCTAGAACATAGTTTGGGTGTGCTCCCTGTCTGGACAATCAAAGCCCGGTGAGGCTTTGTTAACCATAAGATTGTTAACCATAAGATTTCACTAACAAGAGACATGATTCGGAGGTCGGGGAGATAGAAATAATAAGTTGCCATAATCATTAGAGAGAGAAAGGAAAAGTGAGTTGTTTTTTAGAGAGAGAAACACCACACACTTATGAGACAAATGTTTATCCTCACCCCTCCATGGAAGTATGGAGGGGATATATATAACATGGACACGAGCTACTACTACACTGTGACAGTTTCTAGACCCTAGCTTCCGACTAATGTAATTCCGTATTAGCCGACATATGTTTTAAAGGCTAACAATCTTCCCCCATATGTGGACAAACGAGAATTTACTCAACAATGTACCTTATACAATTTACAAATACAACATAATGGAAATCAGCATCCAACCGCTACCAATTGCTGAAGATGACGTCTTTGTCTCTAGTCTTGATACTTGTACTCCAAGCTTGATCTTCTAGTCTTGACTTGTTCAATCCATTGTAGTATGCTGATTTGGATAACTCCCCCCCTAATCATAGCACTTGTCTAAAAAGCTTTCTTTATAGACATCTTGGCAAAGTTTCTGAATTGCTCCCCCAAACAACATCCGTACTTAGCGAATTCTAAAACGTTGATTATTCGAACGATCTTCCTACACATTGACATTAAAAGTGCACAACGGATTTTGTAGAAGAAGCAGTTAACCACACAACTATTATTGCTTCTATACTATATTGAGACGTTTTAGGTCTTAGGTGATATTTGGTTTGAGGGAACATGCAAGAGATCAGCAACAATTCTTCTCATGCTTGTAGAATACTTCACAAACCATACTAAGTAAAGTAGTCTACACTACTTCCCCCTGGAAGTTAACATGTTAACATCAAAGTATCAAAGTACACGTATTCCGAGCATTGGGAGCATTCGAGTCGCGCGGATATATTTTTTTTGAAGGCTTAATAACTTGAGTACTATTTGACAAACGTTTTGACAATGTTTTCTAATACATTATAAATGAAACTTGTTGCAACTCTGATCTTTTATTAAATAGAATATGACTTTATTTAAAACGTCCATTTTAAGGTCGTTTTCCGTGACTTGTGTTTTGTGCCATGAAGTAGCACCCCAATGTTACCATTCCGCTGCGTTGTTGAAATTTCGGGGGTGTTACACTCCATGCCTTGGAGAGGGTGGTTGGTTGTTTTCATTTTCATATATTTCACACATATATTCAATATTACTTTCTCTCTCTAGAAACCTTCTAACCCACTTCTCTCTCTAGTTCTTGCATAATATCATTAAAGATTACAAGTATTCTTCACACCCCCACACTTACTATATTACTACTACTAAACTAATATATTACTACACTACTAAGAAAATAAAAAGAGAAAGAGAACACGAGTTGCCTTCCGAGAAGCGCTTGTTTTTGTTCGACTCTCTAGCTTGACTCTAGGGTTATTTCATTTTAGTTGCATGGTAAAATCCATCACCCGATGTGAGGCGAGGATGGTAAAAGCGATACATCACCTCCTTAGGTGAGTATGCAGCATGACGGTGTGATGGCATATGATGAAAACCTAAAGAAGGGGTCTCCATCACCCTCGTCTCCTCACCCGACTGTGTCAGGGAGAAAAATGGATCAAATCGTTCCACCTCCCTTAAGCTAAGTTGCTTAGAAACGGGAGGTGGTGTGACTAGCAAGGAAGACTCATCAATAACTAGAGTTGACTCAGGGGGGTCCAGACTACTAATGTCCTCAAACTCCTTATCAAAGAGTAGATTATCATAACATAAGGTATAATCATCATTAATGTCGAAGAGAGGGTTTGAGAAAGTCACATCATAAGATCTAGGCACCGAATCAAAATTACCTAAAGGTTCATCAAACACCCTTGGGACTGGAATAAGGTCACTGGTTTCTATATCTCTAGGATTAAAGTCAATTTCCCAATCCCCCGTTAAGAAGGTGTCTAAATGCTTTCCAAAAGGTAAGTCGATATCTACTATAGTATCTCCTAAAACATCAGTACAAGGTAAAGGTGGATCAATAGGCATACTATATTCTAAATCAATATTATCCAATGTCAACTCAGATTCCCTTAGGATTGGGACAAGATCATCAACACTAGACTTTATTAATTCGTCATTTTCCCTTTCGGGAATAGTGCTAATAACCTCATCCCCTATTAAAAAGGTGTCTAAAGGCTCCATGGTAGCTAAAAACAGTATGGATGGTGTGTATGCAGGAGGTGTGACGGGAGCAGTAGAATGATCACTTAAAGATTGCTCCTTATCATAAGTCACCTCCGTGTAATTGTCACTCCCCTCGGGTTCTTTCACGTCAACAAGAGAATTGACTTCTTAAGTTCTAAGAATTTCCTCCAAAATACGGTTATTTTCCTTGTATGAACATATAAACTAACTATCAAAATCCAAATCCTGAGGGGGCGACTGGTCAATATGGTACTGTGGAGGTTGGTCAAAACATGGAAAGTCATAATTGTTACCAGGATTAGGCTCATAGACAAGCTGGGTCGTGGTTTGACAATCCGAGCTATAATGGGGACCTCCACAGACCTCATAACAGTCGAACTGTTGTTGCTGATATGAAGAATAAAATGAATGTTGGTCATCACTAAAACTTTGATTATAGCAAGGACCCTGATCATAAATGGGTATATTCCCTGCTTGACAATCTGAGCTATAATATGGACCTCCACAGAACTCACGACAGTTGAACTATTGTGGCTGACTCAGAGAATAGAATGGAGGTTGGTTATAACCAAAATCTTAATTGTAACAGAGACCCTGATCATAGTTGGGTGTGCTCCCTGTTTAACAATCAAAGCTTGGGTGAGGACTTCCTCCACAATACTCACACAAGTATGTCCGAATCGGGTGTTGTAGGGGTTGGTTAAAGAAATTAGGCGTTTCATTGTAGGAATAAGGGTTTTGGTCATAGACAAACCCATTTCCCGTCCCTACAATTTTACACCTGGGACAATTTCCACCATATTGGGGACCCCCACAACATGAGCAATTATATTGACCAGATAATATTTGTCTTTCAAGTTGTTTCAAAGCTCAGGAAAGTTTTGCTAGTTGCTTATTTAAAGCTTCCGAGTTAGACATAGCAGATAAAGAATTAAAGGGATAAGAGGGTAAAGAAGATAAGAATTAAATGAAATAAGAGGATAAAGGAGAATATTTTTGAAACTTTTTATAATAACAAAAATAAAAATATTTTTGGTATTTTTAATATTTATATAAAAGAAAAATAAAAATAAAAATAAAAAAGAAAATATTTTTGGATTTTTATAAGTACGAAAATAAACTTTTTGAAGAAAGGATCTTCAAGGCACTAACTTCAAACACCACGTGTAGATAGTACACCTCTCCCCGGCAGCGGCACCAAAAACTGATTCGTCCCGAAAGACTAGTCGAGTAATATAATATAAGTAATCACGTCGGATAAAAATTGCTTGAGGATAAGTAATAGACTATCCTCCGGATGTCGTGTCCCAACGAGAGATGAATTTGAAATTCACGAAAATGTTTTGTTTGATGCTTGAATGCCAAATATTTTTTATTTTGGTTTTAAAACTAAATATATAATAAAAACAAACTATATAATACTAGATATCATTAAACAACAAGCAAGATAATTAGATGAAAGATATATAAAGAATAATATGCTTGTCAAGTAAAAGTGAATAGATTCTTAAGTGTGAAATTTTAGATCTTAATGATAAACTAATTTTCGTCTAATAAATCGATTCCTCAAAACGTTGGCTTAATATTGAAAATGACTTTTTATCGAGAAGTTAATTACTAATTTAATGCCTACTTAATCTTACGGCTTTTGCCCGTTCGACTAAATAAAACACTAAACTAAATAATTTTTGCAAAATATTAATCACTAATCACTTATTAAATTCCACACTTAATTCACTAATCACAAATTTACTTAACAAGCATAAGATAAAACTACTCACTAAGCATAACGATCAAATAAGCAAATCTAAACATTTTATACTAAGTCTACACTAATGTATTAAAAAAGGATAGAAAAAGGGATTGAATTGAAGAGCCGCAAATAATCAATAACCACCCGATTTAATAAGCTAAAGAAAATAATCAAGTTCTATCTAGCTTATTACACCCGTAAGCTCCACGCCTCATGAGTTGACTGGTACCAAAGTCAAAATAACAAACCAACTGTTAACATTAAAAAAGCAGTTATACCAATTTCACTTGCAATTTCAATTAACCAATACTCGCAGGCCTAAGATATAATTCTACTTTAAACTAAACGAAGCCTAAATATCAGATAGCCAAACATAGGCCCAAAATAATAAACCAAACGTGGCCCAACACAGGCAATTTAGAAGGAAAATATAACCAGTGATCTTTATACTATTAAGCTAATCAAACTAAACCCGAATAAGCTATGATTTCACAAGAAGCTAACTAAATAAGCCATGATAACAACAAGCCTCTTCACGAAATAGCTTATTTAGATCACAAACAATTAAGACTTTTACAAAACCTTCAATAACCGAGATCTAAACTAAATAAACGAACAACGATCAAATAAGCTACAGATTAAGCATATGAAACAGGAAATAAGCACTTAAAACTTAACAAGAAGCCGGATGAGAATTTTGAGCTTATTAAACAAACACAAGGTAAAAGCACTAAATCTTCACAAATCATAAAAGAGATCTTAAAAGCTAGCGAGATCTAAACTACTAAGCATTAATCGAACGAATAAGCTGATCTAATCCATCAACAATAAGCCAAAATGAAACTGCAAAAAGCTCTAAAACTAGATCAATAAGCAAAATAGAAACAGATTCTATACAATGACAAAAGCACTTAAGAACATTTACTCGCAACCTTTGTTCAACAAAATAAGCTTAAAAGCTTGCAAACTATATAAGCTAAAACGAATCTAAATAAGCCATAAGTGAGCTTATCAGATCTTGAATAAGCTCAGCTAGAAAATAAGCACTAAAAATAAGAAATAAGCAATTTAAGAATCAAACCATAATCTTCATTAAGCTAAACCAAATCTTGCAACAATAATCGAAATAAGCTAATGAACAGCAGTACATTAAGCTATGATAAGCTACTACTAAACTACAATAAGCTAAAATTACATTTTGTGAAATAAGCTAAACTAAACCTATCTACTCCTAAAATCTAACTAAAAACTAATCCATCCCAAATGAAGAGGGTGTGTGTGTTTAAATAGGGATCCAGGAGAGTTTACCGTAAAATTGTCCAATGATTGCCAAATAAAACAGCCATATATTGACTTTGAATGACGCTCCTTGGATCGTCAAATTTGTATGTCATGATCCTCTGCTCCCTCATGACCGTGTCTTTCTAAATGCTGACCTGTACGCAATCATTTCGTACGTTTGATCAATTTGTAGTAAAATATAATGCGAAATGCAAGTTGCTCCGCCACGTGTACTCACCTTACTCATCCTCCCAACTTAGTGCATGGTCACGTGACCATGGATGATTTAATTTCAGCACATGTGACCTAACATCATCTCACACTATATTATAAATTAGTTTTATTTTATTTGTCTTGGGCTCTTATTGTTGGGCTAAGTTAACAATGGGCTGGCCCGACCCATTTAAATGGGTTACGGGCTGGCCCAATAAGCAACGAAGGCACTGTTGGACTCGTATTTTTGCGCTCTTTCCATTGGAGTGCTCGGGGCATTTTTCTGACTTCGTCTTGGATTTGAATAATAATTAAACTTGATCAAATCAAGCCTGATAATTCCCGTTTTTGCTCCTTTTTCAATCATTTTTACCTACAAGACATAAAAATACCAAACAAACATATTTGCAAGATAATTATCCATATTTTAGTATTTTTAGTCCGTTTAATATTGTTTTACGGGATTATAAAGATGTGTGTTTAAGCACACATCAGTCTCCATTACTACTTCCATCAAGTCATGTCCTTCTTGCAGCTCGAGACTATTTGGTCATTGAGGCCTCAGACATTTGTTTCAAATTCTTATAGGAAATTTTGTGTTGTCGCATGATTTAGATGGTTAAGGTGTTTGATCTTGACTTTCAAGAAAGTCAAGCAATGCTCTATCATACATGGCGATATCCTCCTACATTCTTGACCACCGATAGTATTACCTTGTATTCTTATACATCTTATCACTGGAAAAATCGAAATCTAGGTCTATGGATTGCCCTCATAATAACTTCCCTCAGATTACTAACTCTCAGGATTCAAGCTCTTTTGTTAAGTACCAAACTCCAACAGGTCAAATTTTAATTTACGTCCTTTAAGCGTATCCCGTCCTTGAGCGAATTCCCCAAAAACCTTAAGCTAAGCCACAACTTAAGTCTATATTAATCTCGCAACTCATCAAATAAGAACTGTCTCGAGATTAAGTCATAAATTCTTAAAAAGCTCAACGTTTATGAAGAATTAGCCAAATTCTGGGGTTGCTCAAAACCAATTCTTGCAACACTAATGGGCGTGGAGTAATTAAAGGTTGCTTCGAGTTTTTAAAAGTATATTAAGATTCATATGTTCTTCCTGTTCTTCATTGTTTCACCTCGAGTATTCAGTACGCGAGGTTTCAAACTTGCTTGACTAGCATTCCGAATGGTCGTACTTGTAAGGTATCAAGCTTTCTTCCTCACTCCGAGCATCTGCTTCGATGTTTGCTTTGCCTAAATGATACTAAATTTGCAATTTGACTCACTCTGTAGTTCCACTCATCTCCTTTGACTCACACTAAGCACTTTCTAGTCGAGGAGATGCGGAAGGATTCGATGGTCAGTAACCATCGTACTCTTCGTACCATAGAGTTAGTGTCTCCAAGTCGTAAGTGTAATAATAAAGGTTCCCATATCCAAGTCGCGCATTGTGTAGTTCTTCTGACGTTCCTTGCATTGTCTTGTTGAGTATGAGATAACCTTGTTCCTCTGCATTAGTATGCAATCTAATCCTGCGTTAGATAGCCTACGCTTCAACGTTTGTGACGCTTCTTATTATTACCGAAAGAGATTCTTAGCGTAGTTACTTGGCACTGTTAGTGGTTGAGAGATTTTGAGAAGTTTGAATAGGTTTCTGATTACAACCGGGTAGCCTGGAAATCAGTGGGGTTCTACAGGGGTATTCATGGCTTAAGATCCACAAGTGTGGGAAGTCTTAACCGAAATGAGTACGACAATAGATAGGTATGTCATCGATAAGTAGGTATGTCATCGATAAGTAGGTATATCATTGATAAGTAGGTACGTTGTCAAAATGTGTACCGAAATAGATAGGTAATAGATAGGGAAGTCTTAACAGAAATGAGTACAACAATAGATAGGTATGTCATCGATAAGTAGGTATGTCATCGATAAGTAGGTACGTCGTTGAAATGTGTACGAAAATATATAGGTAATAGATAGGGAAGTCTTAACCAAATGTGGGAAGTCTTGAAAGTTGTCCATGAATCTTCATTGTCTCACAAATAAGTAGGCATCAAACTTAGCTAGTAACGGTCTCTGAACTATGTTTCCCGATTGCATGAACGTATTCATCGCTTCAAATAGTAAAAATGGCAAAACTAGAAATAAAAACAAATTTATTTAGTCCTAACATTGACTTAAGGGTTTCTTATAGCGAACACTAAGGTGTTAGTCCTGTGATCAATTTCATTTGTATGAAAGGAAGAAAGGTTCAGCACCGCTTAATTGGTCGACTGGATCATCACTTGTTTGATTTACAATAATCAACGCACGTTCTTAATGAAGAGGGCTGGAAAGTATTTGAGAGATGGTGAGAGTGTTGAAGTATTGGAATAGAGGAGCTCTTGCTTTTCAAAAGGTGCCAAATGATACGCGGCTTTTACTACAAGGGTCGCTTTAGGAATGAGGTTATTCAGAATTTGGTTTGTCAAAGGGGAGGTAATCCCATTAAGTCGTCGGGAAAGACTTTCGGAAAATCCCTTATAATCGGGATTTCTTCAAGTTTCTTTTCGTCGGCCTTCATACTTTCGAGGTGCTTTAGGTTTTCTTCGGGTCGCTCTCCATGAATCTTGTATATACCGCCTTTTGACAAGGAAATTTGGTAATCGTTTCAGCCTTTGACTTTGACCACCAATACATTCCTATTATCACGTCAAAACTTCCATGACCGAAAGGTATCATGTTGATAGCAACATAATAGATATCTTGTCGTAAGTTGCGTTTACTAACGATCCTATTGGTTTCTTCTTCAAGTTAGGTCGACGGACAGTTCATTCTCTAAGACCTTCAAGGTCGACATGAAATAATACTAACCTACACTATTGACACTATAATAGACTTTACCCAATTTGAGTGTCCGACTATAATATTCTATCGTTACTTACGCGCGGTAATCGACGAGACTTATAATTTCTACACATTTCTACTATTCATGGTGGCACGCTTCCTGATGCTAAATCTGATTAAACAGAAGTATGTAACAAGGATAACCAGGGATGGAGGAACTTCCATTGTTTAAGAGGTAAGGTCAAAAGATAAGGCATGTATTCCACAAAATTATGAGGGTGTGCTAAATGGCATAGTCGTCCCCTTAGATCAGCTTTCCACAAAAGAAAGATATGAGACAAGCTTGTAGACAATCATTCCGTCAAAGGCAATGTTAGGTTCTAACAGGTGTTATTGACATAGTGAAAGGTATACCAAGATTTGTTCCTGAGTCGCGCGTGTTTCTTCTAGGGGGCATGGTTTTAAAAATTTATCCACAACATTTATTTGAGTAATACTTTCATGCAATTTTGATCATAATACCTATTGAGTAAAATACGCTACGTAGTTTAAAATCTTTAATAATAACAGTCATGCAAGAATAAATTACTACAAAAGTTTGTTAAACGATTGTTTTTAGTTTGGATAGGATCCTTCAAACAAAGTTTGACCTTTCAACATACATCACAAAAACATATTTAACTCAAAGATATTTCAAGTAGTGTATAGTAAAGATTTTATAATTTGAAATCGTAATGGCTAAGCACCATTAAATTGATAAAAGAGTTTTATCTAAAACATCTTTTCAAATATAGGTTGGATAATGATACCCAACAAGTTTTGAGGTTGGGACATACAACATATTACAAAGGTTTTGATTCTAAAACAGATCACTCGTTAAAATTTACTAATGCCTTATATTTTAAGAGGTTTTCAAAGAACACTTTACTAGTAAATTTTTCTTACAGAAGTACTTTAACTTAAATGAATTAGTACCATCTCCGAAACATGGTCATTAGGAAGAAAATTGTTATAATGGTCAACGCAAATGATCTACACAAAATCCTAAGGTTATTACTCCCTACTAGTACTTTTGTTTCACAAGTCGTCCCTAACGTAATCATATGACGAAACGACAATTAAGATGACACGACAGGGGTTCATTCAAAGGGTAACTAGCTATGTACCCCAACTCGTCGGTTTAGAACGCGATGTGCAACAGGGCTGACTATGACCTGCTAACGATGTCGCAAAAGTTTGCTAAGATTCTATCTTATCTACGCTTACTATCCTAGAAATTTTCTCGAGGCATCTTATGATCTTAATAAATCCATGTTATATAATGCAACTTATTATCAAGCTGGCCAGACGTCATAATACTTACATCACATAAGCATGCCTTTATTGTCATCGCATTCTAAGAGTGATTTAAATAGCACATAGAATTCTTATGAATCAATAAGTATACACGTAATTGCACATAAAATTATCATGTAAGTACTAACAATTTACAAAGCAATACACATATGCATAAATGCACACATAGTTCATATTACGCATGCTATATGAGGGTACTTGGGTTATAGTCCAGGTCAAAACCACCTAGTTCTCTATAACCAATGGCTCTGATACTGGTATGTGTTTAATTACACATACCTTTTACCTTTAAAAATAAGCTAAAATAACCAAAAACGGACTTAAAATGCCAAATATATGCTTGTTTTGCTAAATGTATTGTGCAGGAACGGATAACCAAGAAAAGGACGAAAAACGAAGCCAAAACGACAAAACCGGACTCGGAATGGAAAAGCAGGAAAAAGACAAAGTCAAAGTCCAAGCCCAAGCCTGAAAAAGTCAACAGAAAGTCAACCCAAGTCAACCCCGAAGCCAAAAGTCAAGAAAAATAAGTTTAAGGACTAAACTTGTTAAGTCCCTAAACTTATTTAAAGAGAAAAAAGAAGGAAATGAAGAGAAGGACTTAAACTGCCAATATGGGAAAGTTATACTACAAGGGCTAAACTGCCAAAAGCCTAAACTTATAACCACCAAGGACGTGTGATGCAAAGAGTTATATAACCCTTGGGGGGTTATAATGCCAAGTCCCCAAAGTTATTTAACCACAAGGACGAGTGGTGCAAAGTGACATATCACTTTGGAGGACTTATGTTGCCATTTACACAAACCTTCACCCAACACTGTTTATCTTCCCCAATGTTTCCCGCCAACACCCAATCCCAAAACCCATTCACGGGTTTCTCTCTTTTTCACCCTTTTACCCTGCAACAATATCACCAATGGATAAAACCTTTTACTCCCCATCACAAGATACCATGCCAAGTTGGCAATCCCACACTCTTCAAATCAATCCAACGATGGGTATGAGTTCAAGAAAGCACAAGGGACTTCAATGGCCAAGATTGAAGCTGTGAACCTCTCACAACACAAACACAAGAAGCACAACAAGAAGACCCGGGACATCTATAAAAGAAAGGAAACACAACAAGAAGAAAGGAGGAAAAAGAAAAAGACAAAGACCCTAGCTCGTTTTTCTTCTATAAAAGCATTGTAAAGCCCTTGAGGCTGGGAGTAGTTTTAGTGTAGTTTTAAGTTAGTAGTTTTTAGAGTTTAGTTCAATTTTTGTAATTTTCTCTTTTAAGTTTTCATTTACTGTTCATCGTTTTCAATTAAGTTTTTACCCTTTCAATTCAGTTGTATAGGTTCTCATTTGAGGGACTTTTGTCTTACTTTTTTCTTTCTTTTCAGTTTCAATTGTATTCCTGTTACATTGTAATCAAGTTTCTTTTAATTCAAGCTCAATTTAGTTCAATAAGCTGTCATTTCATTTCTACTGCTTTCATTAGCTTGTACAAGCTCTTTCACAAGTTTTTCTTAAAGTTCCATTTAGTTTAGAGTCATTTTAATTCAAGGTCAAAACTGGTCAACATTTAGTCAACGAAAGTCAAATAAGCTAATTTTGAGCTTATTGAGCTTATAGCTCAGGGTATAAAGGCAAGGTGCCAATAGGTTTATGCTTTTAAGCCACTCATTCAGATAGAGTGGCTAGTTCTGAGACTACATAATTTCAGGTTTTATACTCTATATTTCCTTTTAGCATTTATAGCTTAATTCACTAGCTTAATGCCTTGTTCTTTCTATGAGCTTTATTCTGTCCAAATTAGCTTAGTTAATATAGATATGCAAATGTTTAAGCTAGTTGTAGTTAAAATCCATTAAGTACTCATTTTCTTAAATTCTGTCATTTAGTAATAAGTAGCTAGTTGAGTAACTAGCTTATTTTTCTTAATAAGCTTTAGTTTTAAGTGCTCAAATAGTTTAATTAGGTTAGTTAAAGTTAGAGTAGCTATAAGGTTGCAACAGTTTTAGTTTTAAAATAGATTGTAAGAGAAATTTAGTTAGGGACAGTTTTCTTAACTAGTGTTTGGATCAAGGCTTAATTGACTTTTAAAGTCAATTCTAGTTGGTAAGTTTACATAGGTCAGTTGAGTTTAGTGATATAATCAAGCTTTAAATAGGTTTTAAGAATTAGTTTGTAGAATTTTAGAGTTTAAAGCTTTAAAAAAAACCTTGCTAGCACCAGGGCAGTTTAAGTGTAAAGTGATTTTAGATTTAAGAGATTTATGGCATTTTAGAATTCAAACTTGGTTTAAGTAGGTTTAGATACAAGTAGTGAGTTGGTCTAAGAGTTCTTAACTAAGGATTTGGCCTGCACTTAAGAATTGCCAAGTACATCAGCAAAGGCAGTAGTAACTCAGTTACTACTGCTGTTGCTCATCTCTTTTCTAGCAATCTTTTTAGCACTTATAATTAGAAGTTAGGATTTAGTTTTAATCATCTAAGTAGTACTCCATCAGCTTAGTATAGATAATCTTTTAGGATTCATTTTTAAGTTCTAAGTATAGCTTAAATGTACCTGTAAAAGTGGTATAGTATCAGCTGAGCTTTCTAGCTTATTTCTCTTAGATGTCTCTTTTCTAGTTTTCATTTTCAAAATCCTTATATCTAGTTTTATTCAAAGTTCATTGGATAGCTTATTTCTAAAGTTTTAGTTTCTAAGATTTAGTTATGAGCTTTTTAGCTTATTAGGAATAGCTTAATAATAGACAATAGCCTGGACCTTAGCTTTTTATTAGCAAATCTCTTGATAATTTAGTTTATTTGTAGCTTATTACATTTTAGATATCTATAGCACACATCTTAAGCATCTTATAGCTTCTTTTAGTTCTTATTGTCATGTAGTAATAAGCAAGAAATAAGCTAAAGTTTAGAGAAGTTGAAATTTCAAAGCAAATTCTTAGTTACTGTATTCAGTTTAAAAAGCTAATAGGCTTAGTTTCTGTGACTCAGAATTAGATGCTTATTTTCTAGCTTATTAAGTTGATAAAAGTTCAAAGTGTCTTTGTTAAAGTTGTAGAGTATAAGCTCATGAACAACTTTGTAGTTTTAAGTTTTTGCTTATTTTCACTTTTTAGATAAGCCAAAATAAGCCAAGTTCGCTAGGGTTTTTTATTGTTTGTATTTTCTAAATAGTTCAAGGTTACCCGTTTTAACTAGAGTGTAAATTTCCAACAGTTACCCCGCCTACCCTTTTCTTTCCTTTATTACACTTTCTACCCTAGACTTTTAGGATTATTAAAATAGTTTTATATTTTTAAATTTAGTTTAATAAAATTAGGTTTAGGATTTTAATTGATAAAATTAGGGTTCAATTAGTTTATAAAAATTGGGCATTTTTAGTTCATTAAATTTCTGCACCTTTTTAGTAGATAAAAAAGCCATTTTTCTTAAATTTTTTCCAGTTAACATTGTATTTTCTAGAAGTAATAAATAGGTTCTAGTAATTTTCTTTTTTCTTAAATAAATCATAGGAAAATAGAAAATAAAAATAGTTGAAAATTTTTAATTCTTTGTGTTAATATTTTATTTTTACTACTCTAGTTATTTTTGCAAAATAATAAGGGAATTTTAGTTTTATTTTTTGAAAAAAGTTTATTTTTAGTTATTCATTTTCTTAAATAATTCAAAAAATTAGGTAAAAAAAGTCTAATTCTTTTTCCTAAAATATTTTCTTTTAAATGTGTGATTTTTTAGTTTAAAATTTGTGATATTGTATGCTTTATGTTTTAAATTTCTGTTTGCTACAGTTTTTATTTTTCGTTGTTCTGTTATTAATAAATTTAGATGTAGTTAATTGTTTTTTAGTTCTTTTGTTGTCTATATAAAAATTGTTGTGTAATTCAATATTCAATAAATTCCTTTATCATTTCTTGACGGAGCGATTTTCTACAGCACAGACTCGTTCGGGGAGGTATGTCCAGGGTACATTCTATTCTTAATTACTCGGTTTTATTGTACTTGTTTACTTGTCTAATGCGGAAGAGTGTGTGTGGTGAGGTGTGGTGAAGTTGAGGTGGGGTTGGGTGTGGTTGGTCGTTTTATGAGTACTTGCGTGCTATGGACGATACCAGTCGAATCACGATATACTATAGGTTGTAACAAGGATGGGATCATCTATAATACCATGATATAAAGTAATAGGAGAATTAACTAAATTGAAAGATTTACAAAAAAGTGTCATGACGAATCCAGACACAATTAGAGACTTATACAGTGGTATGGATCCAGTTACCATGACCATTATAGACACTTTAGACGTAAAATCCCAACAACCCGCGGTCAAGATACAATAAAAAATAATTAATAGACGACTACCATAAAATACTAATGCAATGACACAAGGGGTGAGTAACCCGAGAGGGCTACATCTTAAGTCTCTCTAGGCAATGCAAGAAGGCTCTATTCCTCCTTAGGCACAATAACTTGATTACCTGAAAATGAATACTCGAAAAGGTCAACATAAAGTTGGTGAGCTCATAGGTTTAAGTAAAAGACCCACTTTTTGTGCATATAGTTTAAGTAGGACAATAGTGAGATGATATGCATATACGGCATTTAGTATCCTCACACAATAATAATTCACATAATAACAAATCACATAATAACAATACACATCATAACAAATCACATAATAAAATTCAATAACGTGGGTGCATACTATCGCCCTATCCGGATAATGGTGTCTCTTCTCGAGATAATTTACTTCCACAATTTAGGTACAAAATCATACATATAGAAATATAAACTCACATAATGTCCAAAAGAATAGTTTAATACAACACAAAACATTTTAAAATATCATTTGAGTATCATTTCCCCCATAGGAAAACATAAGTAAAAGAGGGGCTACGAAGACTCACCTTAAGCGAAGCGGTGATCCGAAATAGATCAACAAATGAAAGATGAGCTCGAATATCCTAACGCGACCTAGTTGGAATATAATGCGCTTTAAGTGCTAGCCAACGATGGCGAAAAGATGCATATGAAATTTTATAAGTTTCTCATCACCCGGATATGTTTGCGTTTAGTATACCAGTCAAAATACGATCTCATAAGAGTTACATAGTTTTTATTAAGTTTCGACGCTAGAGCAAAAGTCATTATTTTAACAATCTAAAGAAATCCTATATTAAATTATACGTTTTCTAATTTTTCCGTTTAAATTTTTATTTCACCATAAACATGCTAAGTATCTTTACCAAAGTTTAGTTACTAATTTTTATTCGTCATAATTCATTTACTATCATACTTTTACGTCAATAACATTAATAAATATTCAATCTCACGTATGACTATATATTTCTGAGAATGTTTTCTGACGCACGCATAGAAAATTTTATGTGATATCTATAATAGCGTTAAGGATTTTATAGCTCTTTCGGACTTGAAACGCCCAAAAACTTCATTTTTAAATTCCAAACATCTCACTTTTATTAGTCGAGTTTATGCATAAAATTTATAAAATTTCCAGATTTTAGTCGGTTTTACAAAGGCGTAACTCCTTCGTTATAATGATTCACGGAAAGGTCGAAAGCTACGTTTCAAGAAAAAATCACGTTCTACAAGTTTTCTTTTATAAGTATTACCCGACTCGGACCCGAAATGGGTCAAAAACACGAAAACGTAAACCGGACAGATTGTGTCGAAAACGGTTTTTGGCTGGAAAAGTTACTAGTTTCGTCCTAACTTCATTTGGTCGTAACTCACTCGTTTTAAATCCGTTTTAGCGATCTTTACATCCACGCATTCGTATTTAAGTGTACTAACATATTTTAACTTTTCGACTTTTTAAAGTGGATTTTAACATCTTGTTTTATTTCATAAAAATTTGGACAACAAGTATTTTACCCAAAAACTACGCTCTAAATGTTTATCAGCCGCAAAACATCCACAATCATTTCTAACCTAAATCCCTCCAACAATGTTTACCAACACTCAAAACAATAAAAGGATCTACCCATCCCTTCTATTGATTATTACAATAACACTAAAAACCACTTTTAATACATAAAAACATATTTTTAACCTAATAGTACAATAATATTAAGATTAAGTTCCAAAACATAAACAAGTTGTACAGCCCTTTTTATTTGTTAGTTTCTTTTATAAAAACTCTTTTACACAAACATGATGATGAGTTGTGTGCATAGATGAGAATATGTGAAAAGTATGAAAGAAAGTTGAGAGTTTTTTACAAGAATGGGGAGAAAAGATTGATAATAACTCGAACACGATCTTGTATCTAACCCGAATATGGTCACAAAAAATACTTAGCATACAAATGTTGTCAACTACTTCATATTTTAAGGTCATTTACGACGTCATTTATTTCAACTAATTTTTTTTTTCGTACGCGGTTCGCTTTTAAATCTTTAATTAGCTTAAGTTATAATCGCGTAAGTTAAAAAATTATCGTTTAGCGTAAACTGAGACACCAACGAATTAAAGTTTTCGTCAGCAAGCTATATATTATATTTATGAAAGTAATATTTAACTTTTTATATTTTTTTTTATTGGTTGGTAAGACGTTTAACGTTTCGCAATTTAAAAATACGGTTTAAGCATGTATCGGAAATCACTTATAACATTTTTTAAAACCCTAGATATTTATCTAAAAATATCTTTTTAGATATTCCTTAACCTTACCATAGTTAGAATTAAACTAGAGTTCTTTACCCTAGTTATACCTCCTATACTATTACCTCTACTGACTACAAATCATTACTTTACCATTTATTTGTACAAAAAAAAAAAAAAAAAAAAAAAAAATATTTTCTCAACAAAATCTACTCCCCTCCTCCCTCTCTTGGCTACGGAAACACCCCAAACACAACCAAAATACATATACAATTGTTATATATCACTTTTCACGTACATACCTACGTAATTTACAGATGTTCCTAAGACAAGATTTGAAGCTTGGTTAAATCTATTTGACGAGTGTTAAGCCAAGAGTAATGCAAAGGTTAGGGTTTAGGGTTTTAGGAAATCATGATCTTGCCAAGCTTGGGTTTACCAATCTAAACAAAGCCCGTTTGTTTGTGTGTGGGTATCATATTCATCACTCTAGGTCTTTTCTAAACACCCCTTTATTGTCGTTTACATTCTTCATTTATATTGCATATATTTGTCTATGTAGGTTTAATCACGCCATCTAGGATACTTATTTACTTGTAATTTTTTAATTCTTGGATACATCTTTGGATAATCGATATATAAGGACCTAGGAGTATATGACTTAAGATAATATAGGGTTCTATTGTATTTGTTATCAAAGTGGCTAATGGTTAAAAAGTCTCTAAAAAGACAGTGTTTTTAAACACATTTTGAAATAGAATTTGATCTTAAAAGGGCTTTTATTTGTTGGAGTTCAAATTTTCAATATATTTTTTTGATTTTATAATGTACTATTGTCTCAAGGATCGTTACGGGGTCATACAAGATACTCAAAAAAACCAATTATAACGAAAGAAGATACGCTAGTTACAGAGTTTACGTAGTTTAATACTCTTTTAAAAATATTGTTATAAAGAACGTTACTTTTCATGGGCAGTAAACTTATACTTTGAAAACATCAATAATATGATAAAACTTTCAATTACAAGAACGTGCTTGAAAGAATCGCTAAAACGGAAGCTCCCCCGGAGCTATAACGAATAAGATACGACATTTACGGGTTTACGACTATTAAACTTATATAAATAAATATGTGAACTGATGTGAACAGTAAAAGTATTGTTCATCAGTGGACTCAAAACCTAAAAATGTCTTATTTTGATACATCGTCTTAGTACGAAGACGTGGGCGCAAGAAACATACAAATCGGACTTGAAACGTGCATTTTACGCCGTTTTTGTTAAAGGGTTATTTATAAACGTTTTTACTTTATAAATATAATTTCGCTAAAACGATTAGATGGTGATGTAGCTATATAGAAATATATATGTTATTAGTTATCAAAGTGCTATATTACTAGGGAATTTCATAATGAGGCCTCTTCGGATGGCGTATCGACGAGTTGTTGGATTTACGATTTAAAGTATCCTAGCTCCTCGTACGTCATGTCATGACCTCTTAATTATGATAGCCCGAATGATAGTATGATGATAACTATATAGGATTGTATATGATAGTTGTTAAGTCAAAGTACTTGAGTACTGATACGACATATATTTACTTAGGTTGCTTTCGGATATTTCCGTGATACGTTTTCTGCCATTTACCCGATTATTTCATCACTTCACTTCTAAGGTGAGTTCATAGCCCCCATTTCTATCTACTTGTTTTACAAACTCTACGGGGTGGAATTACATGCTTGTTTTACTACGGACATAAGTGTTTTCAAGTGTTTTCAAAGTGTATGCTATCCAGGTTACTGCCTGATTATTTATGCCTAAGTTACCTTCTTGCCGTGAAGTCCCTATTTATCATGATCCGTTAATTGCTAATTGTAGTGAGCACTAGTGTTGTGGATAGATCTATAGGGACTGATAATCTCCACCTTACTTGGGTCACTAGTTTGATCATGGTGCATTTAACATTGAGAGGACAAGTGATGTTGTTGGCAAGCATCCTATATTCTAGTTGGGGCAAACATCTAGTTAAGGCTTCGGGGTCATGAGCTTAGTGCATTAATACATGTTTTTGGACTACTGAACTTGTTTCATAGTCTACTAGTACCTAAAATCTTGTGGTCCGCTCTTTTACTTATAAACCTATGGATTCACTCAACCTTTGTGTTGACTTTTAGCGTGTTTAATTTCAGGTCCTCAGATATAAGCTTGGATGGGAGCCATGATGGATATCTATGAAGATGGATTCTGTGTTTTATTTAAATTCGATGTAACTTTTATCTAAGAAAACTTATGGCGTCTTTTGGGATTATAAATCTTTTGTTTAAAGAACGTATGTAGTATGTCTATGACTTTTCTTTTCAAAACATATGGGACCTAATGTATGAACTATGATTTTGTTATAATGCATCGAATGATCTTGTTTAAAACATCCATTTAAGGTCGTTTCCTATATTTTGATTGTTGTACTTTGACGTAGCACCACAAGGTTATCATTCCGCTGCATATCAGATTTTGGGGGTGTTACAAAAGTAACCTACTATTTTAGATCAAGAAAACAAACATCAAGTGTTGGTGTTTGTGTGTGTGTCGTCGAACCAAGAAAGAAGAGAGGAAATTAGAGAATTTTTCTTTTGTGTGTGTGTTTTGTGTGTGCAAGTAGTGAATGAATAAAATAGATGAATGAGTATATATGCTTAATACTTAAGCAAAGAATGGGATCATAGGTTCTTTGGGACCATAGGGAGACCAAAGTGAGAAATAGATGTGTCTTGTACCATGGAAAACACTAGCAAAAATGTGATGGGTGTGTGTGTGTGTGCTAGGTGGGACGAACCACAAGGAGGAGGGAGACCAAAATAATTTCAAATTTTAAATCTTTAGTTAATGTTGTCTAGATATTTTATTGCTTAGGGTAAACTCATACATGCATGCAAGTAATTAATCTAGTAAGTAAATTTTTACGTAACACGTAAAAATTAAAACACATGACACAATTAAAATATATTTGTAAGGTCGTAACAAGCTAGTCACAAGTAAACTATATATACTCAAATGCCGGAATGCATTCGGAGACGTTTTTTTTGCTAAAATGCGATAAATTTAACGGTTTCACGTAAAAAATCAAATACTCACGAAACAATAAATACTCAAGTAATTAGATAAATTTTAATTTCAACAACGTACTTTTAAATTTTGTTCTGACTTCACTTATATGGTAACCGGCTATCGGAACTGTAGCATTATTATCTTTCAAGTGTATTTTTTTTATAAAATTTATCCTAGTCAACCAACTTCATCCACCCTTTCATCCATTTGATGTCTATTAGATGGTTTAGTAAGCCATTATTAAAATACTTATAAAAACCTAACTTTTCTTCAACTCCAAAAGCCACCCTTTTTCCTTATATTTTCAAGGGTTTAACAATTAATCTTCATTCACATTCATATCAAAATGGCTTTTAGTTCTGTCATCAGATTCGTAAATCCATCACTTGTTCTTCAAAATCAGCTATCTTTTTCAATCTTTGCTATTTGATGATGCTGTGAACAAGTAATCTTTATCTTTACAAAAGTCGAATGGTAATAGATGTGGTGTGCATTTGATTAAAGCTACCACTACACAGACGCCAACTAGTGCTCCAAAGTCGAGTACCAGTGGAAAGACCATAGTTGGAATCAATGGTTTTAGAAGAATTGGGTGGTTGGTATTGAGAATAGCAACTTCTAGAGATGATATTAAGGTTGTTGCGGTCAACAACCCTTTTATTGATGCCAAGTACATGACTTACATGTTGAAGTATGATTCTACTCATGACGTGTTTAAAGGAACCATCTAATAATGTCATCAGGTTGAGAAGATGAATAAGGCCAAGGATGTGATTGATAGATTTGTTAACAGTTTGACAGAATATTCGTCAGAGAAAAAACAGATTTGACAAAATATTCATCGAAGAAAGCAGCTGATTCACCGAAGAAGATGAATAAAGCGAAGATGTTGATTGATGAGTTGACGGTTATGATCAGTAAGTTACCGAAGATTAAAACGATGATAGATGTTGATGATCGGTAAGTTAGCGGAGATTAAAACGATGATAAATGTTGATGTGTTTATTGTGATGCCTAATGGTGTTGATATTTTTATGTACATGTAATGTAACTGCTAAGATGAATTCTTTTTGGTGACATCAGATGAAGTAGCCAATTTAATTCTTAGTTTTTGTTACAAAAAAGAAGTTCTAATTAAAATAAAAGAGGAGAGAGATAAGAGTAAGTTAGTCATTTCATGTTATAACTGGGCAATCCACTAGACAAAATTACACATGTGTCATTTTTTAAAGTACACGTAGATATAAAAAAAATGACATAGAAATAGTTCTGATTACCTTGGTAATATTAACACAAAACTAACAAGTACGTTGTTGAAGTCTTTAATAAAAAATAGGCATTTCAAGTCGGCATAAACTTGAAAGTACGTGGCTATTTTCTAGCTTTTACCCTTTAATTAAAACTCATTTTCGCCTCTTTTATTTAAAAATTACATACATCATAAATCGTAAACGTTAACCTACATAAATTACACCATCGCGATGAGTATTTAATTATCTTTTTGTTGGTATAAATACTACGATATTTAATCTATACATTCTCTTTGTGTTTTGGTGATGACAAACATGTAACTTATAACACATAACGTAAAGTGCTTAAGTTACTCGTGATCACAAATCATCAATGCATTCATACGTCAACATCTCTCGATGTCTCAAGTCTGCTTCAACAACAAATATAAGTTTGCACCTGACGTAAATCACTAAAGGTGTGAACAAACAAACTTTAAATTTGTTAGATGATCAAAGAAATAATTTTTTGTCTCAAACTTTACATTTTTATAAATGTAACAAAACCTTTTTACACAAATAATTAGTCAAAATATTTTTGTACTTATAAGAAATGTTTTAAATCAAAATAAATATTTGATATCAAATTTTCACCTTAAAAACGAAAAAATGTGCCTTAGATAAACCTTCTCTGGAAAATGACAAAATAAGAGCGTCTGTAAAGTGGGTGGCCCCCTTAAATATATGGGCGGCCCCTTTATTAATAAGGGGGACGGCAAGAGATAAGGGGGTCGACCATGTATTTTGGTCTGAAACTTTGCCTATAAGTAGTGGACTGTTCCCACATATTTCATACCTCTTTTTAACATAGTTTTTCTCAGATCTAAACCCTTTTTCCAAACCTTTTTCTTTGATTACTTAACTTGTTATAAGTTTGTTTAATTGTGATCCAATCATCCATCCATTCAAGTGCAAGAGAAGAACTCTTGTTATCGTTAAGATACGAAGTTATGTAGTTTAGTTAGTGCATTCGTGACATGTGTTACATTCACAATGTATAGATCGAGTCCATGTATTTCAAACTTGTATAATAGTTAGATCAGGTTGACCATGATAGTATTTAGGTGAGGAAAATACTTATAAGGGTGGTTAGTATTTTAGGCCTTAAAATACAAGCATATGGTAGATCGGTTCTAGCTAAGATTAGAACTCGACATTTGGCTTAGTGTCGAAAATTGGTATAAGCTACGTGTGGTAGACCGGTTCTAGCTAAGATTAGAACTCGACATTTGGCTTAGTGTTGGAAATTGGTGTAAGCTACGTGTGTATGATTTTCTCCGCCTAAAGGGAGCTTGTTGTCTAGTAAAATGCCTATCGAGTTGGGTACTCGAGGAGTGGAGTAGGGAGAAGAGGAGCTTCGTGACCGAACCACTATAAATCACCGTGTTGGGTTTGCATTTCCTTTTACCTTTCACTTTACATTTTTATTTACTTTATCGCATTACATTTATATTTGCATTATATCTATATGTGTGTGAATTGTTTCTTATATTGTTTGGATGATAATTGTGTCATTTAGAAGTTAATATTGTGATCTAGTGGATATAGATGTATTATTCACACTTCTCATATTGTATCTAACTTGATCGGCAATTTGATACGAAACACTTTAAGTTTTTAAATAGAAACATATTCACCCCCCCATGATTTCCACAATTGGTATCAAAGTCAGGTCGCTCTAATTTTCAAAACAAATGGTTTTAAAAATATAGTACGATCCATGTATCAAATAACCCATGAAGGGAGATTAAATGTGAAAAGTATTTTGTTGCTTAACTTGTATTAGTTTTGCTGTTAAATATAATTAGTATATGGTATGTGTTTAATTACACATACCTTTGACCACTAAAAACGGACTTAAATGACGAAAAACGTACCAAAAATACATTGTATTTGTATGTTTTGCATTTGTATTATGCAGGAAAAGGATATCCAAGAAAAGAACAAAAATCAAAGCCAAAACGAAAAAACCGAGCACGAGAACGGAAAGACCGTAAGAAGTCAAAAAGACAAAGTCAAAGTCAACAAAAAGTCAAAGTCAAAGTCAACCCCGGGATGAGGCATTAGAAAGAGCATCGAAAACCAAACCCGAAAACCTAAATTTCTAAAAGTTGGCCCACCCGTACCCACCTAGTAGGCCCGAGTCAACCCACTTATATCTTTATAAGCCTTAAGCCTTCTAAAAGGCCCAAGTCCTTTTAAACCATACCCGGCCCAACAACTAGCCCACCATCACCCTTTATAACACCCCGTTAATCCCCTTCCCTCTTAAACTTAACCCCGTTAGTCCTCAAAAGGACTAACGGTGCAAACACCAACCCAACTTCAAGGGCAAAAATTATAAAACTCAAGGACTATAATTGCAATACATTTATATAACCTCAAGGACCATTCTTGCCATCTTTCTAATCTTTCAAAAATTGCGGGAACAACTGTACATCCCCTTCATGTGCCCTGTCCTCACTACCGGCCAAAACACTCCAACACTATTCCCCTTTCTTCTCCCCCTTATCGACCAACCTTATCCCTCCCCTTATTGCCACCTTGGCAATCCCTTGCATCCTTATTCGTCAAGGAATCAAGACAAAAGATGAAGGGCTTTGATCATATGACATGGACACTACTAATTTTGGATGGCTATGATGACTCTAAGAGCCCTCTCACATAACAAACACACTTGCAAGAGCTCTCATAAAGAAAGCACAACTCCTAGAATCTTCTTTTGATTAGTATAAATAGGTTCATTTGTAAGCCTTTGGGCAAGTTAGTTTTTTTACATAGATGTATTTTCACTTATTTTTAGTGTAACCTTTTAATATTGTAATTTTCTTTATGAATTAATGAAATTTAAAGTTTTAGCTTAAAACCCGTTTTACTCATTTGTGTTTAAAAAGTACTATCAAGAATCTGTCCATAAGCTCATAAAGACCCTTAATTTAAGCAAATGTTAAGCTGTTTTTATTTATATATAAGGTATTTAATAAAATTTTACAAAAAAAAATATATATCACCCTCAAATACCACAGCTTAATAGATGATAAGTCGGATTTGGATGGGCTTATGGACACTACTAGCTTATCTTTGATAAGCTAGAGCTTGTAGATAAGCTATTTTAGACTCATTGCCCTATTTTTTTTTTTGAGTCAGTGCCTTTGTAAGTTTTATTTTTCTATTTTTAGCTTATTTACTATTCAACTGCTTATTTGTGCTTATTATTTGCTTATATTTGCTTATTTATGTTTGCTTATGATGTTTAGTGCTTATTATGCTTTTTTTATAGTTTAGAAATCATTTGTTTTGAGTTCCCTTTATACTGTTCGTGTAAATAGCTTAAAGTATTGTATAATTTATTTTAGCTTATTTGATTGCTTATTTGTTATTTAAATTTGCTTAATATTGATTATATAGCTTATTTAACATCTGGTCTTGGTAATTTGTGGCTTAAATCATTCTAAATCAAGTTTTAAAAAGGATACATAATTTTAAAGGAGTGTTTGCTTTAAATGTTTTCATGGGTTAAAATGGGTCAAATATGCATTTTGACACTTGAGTCAGTTTAGTTTAGCTTAAAGTAGTCCAAAAATTCAGTTTGTTTAAGTGTTTAAATATTAAATCTCATTTTTAAGGTTTTAAAAATTTATGGTTTGAATTTGTGATCCCCGCTTAAGTCTCATTTTATCTGCTTATTTGATTAGGACTTTGAATCTTGTTGTTTTGTGATGTTTTTGAGTTTGTGCAAGTGTTAAAAGCAGGTTAGAATCATAGTCTAAAAGCCTGCATTGTTGTTTTAAGTTTTTGCCAAGCCTGTCAAAAAAGTGCTAAGTGTTTAAAAATTTGAGAAAAAGCTTTTTCATTTGCTTATTATGGCTTATCCTGAATTTCAAACTCTCTTTTGATTATTGATTTTTTTTCTTTGAGGTCAAATCTTAATCTGTTTGTAGGTTATATAGTCATATTGTTATATTTGTTTGCTTAATTTAATCTCACAATTGGTGATTTTTGGTTAAGATGCAAAAGTTTGCAAAAGTTGTGTCCAAGTATCAAAACAGATATGAGATAGCTTTTTCATGAAGCTTTTTAAGTGCTTATTTGAATTTCAAACTGCTTTTTTCTTTGTTGTTTGCTTATTGAAAGCTTTTTGGCCATTCTTTGTTAGTTGTATAAGCCACTAACCATAAGATCGTTTTCTAGCTATTTTTAAGCTAGAAAATTCCACTATAGGTTGTTTTGCTTAAACAATTTAGCCAAAAACTGAATTCGCTTATGTAGGTCTTATTAGCTTATTGCATTTGCTTAATTTAGGTTTAGTATAGCTTATTAGGTTAGTTTAAGTCATTTTAGCTTATTTTCCTTTAGTTTAGAGCTTATTTGAGCTTATTTGCATTATTAGCATAAAATTCCTAAGTTTCATAGCTTTTATTTTTATTTTTATGTCTTTCTAGCTTATTTTACTTGCTTTATTTTTGTTCTTAAGTGCTTTTTAGAGATAGCTTATCATCTGCCTTAGCTTATTTCTCTTTGTGGTTTGCTTTTTAGTGCTTAATTAGCTAAACAGTTAGCTCTTTAGTGTTCTTAGTAAGTCCTGCTTATTCAGTCTCACTCTTAACAGCTTATTCTGTGCTCTTTTGGGTTTATAAAAAAGTGTTTTATAAAAAGTGCTTATTTTTAAGTCTTCAAAAAAGTGTAAAAAAAGGCCAAGTAAAAAATATTTGGGCATTGGGAGGATGTCAAGGTGAGCAGGACTCGAACCCGAGACCTCTACCCCAATTCAACCAAATGTTTTTACACAACACACACACTACCACTCGCCCTGGGATCTTTTTCGATTTTACTTTGCAAAATCAATCTTTTTAGACACGTTTGGGCCCTTTTAGCTTAAAGCTGATTTTTAGCTTATTTCACAGCTTATTTAATAAGCTATTTTCTCCAGCTTATTTTTATTAGATTCCTCAATTGTTCAATGCACTTTTGCTAATTTTTTCAGAATTTTTATTAAATAGGTTTAGTATTTTTAAAACCATTAATTTTATTAAAATCGTTTTTAATTCATAAAAAATTATAAAAAAGTCTAAAAAATATAATTCCTTTTTAGAAAATTTTCTTTTAACATTTAGGACTTAGGAAAATTAGATTTGCTTTTGTAAGGTTAAAATTACAAAATTTGATTTTTTAAAGAACGGGATTGAACCCCGTTCACGTTTTAGTGTTTTTAAGCCCTAAACTCTTCTGTTTTTGGTCTAGTTTTCTTTGTTCTAGCATTTTAGTCAATTAAGACTTATAAAAGCCAAAAAGATCATTTTAGAACTTAATTTTGATAATTTAGGATTTTTAGGTCACGTTTAGGATTCCCGGTTTGCATTTTTAGTTTATATTTGTTTTGCCTTATTGTTTATTAAGTTTAAATTGCCCTTAATTTTCCCGTAGTTTAAAAAATCAATCTAAACCTTGTTCCATTCAAGCATCGATTATCAAAACGACTCTTGACTTTCCATCGCATTCCTCGTTGGGGATAACGGCCCGGGAATCATACTTCCGGATTTACTACAATTGAGAGATTTTTGATTCTTATCCTTGTATTTATATATTTATAAGTATAATTTATATTTATTTATATATATATATTTAAAAGGGTTAGCATCAAATCAATCACAAACCAAAAGGCATTACTTGAAATTCATAATGCCCATAACGCGTCCTAAACGCGGTCTTGGGAATGTCTTCTTCGCGAACTCTCAACTGATGGTAACCTGATCGTAAGTCAATTTTCGAGTAGACACTCGACCCTTGAAGTTGATCGAACAAGTCATCAATTCTAGGAAGTGGGTAACGGTTCTTCACCGTTAACTTGTTCAGTTCACGATAATCGATGCACATGCGAAACGATCCGTCTTTCATTTCTACTTGGTCGAAGAAGACCGAGGATCCCTAGAGTGAATATCTGGGTCTTATAAATCCCTTGTCGGATAGTTCTTGAAGTTGTTCTGCCAGTTCTTTCATTTCGGATGGTGCCAACCGATAAGGCGCCCGTGCTACAGGTGCAACACCTGGTACCAAATCAATTTGGAACTCTACTTGTCGAGCTGGTGGAATACCCGACAAGTCTTCAGGAAAAACTTCAGGAAAGTCTCTGACAATTGGCACGTCCTCAAGTCGCTTCCCCTCCGACTTGTCTTTGGCTTCCTTCGTGGTAACGTGTGCCAAAAAGACATCACATCCCTTTGACAAATACTCTTGTGCCTTAGTGCACGAAATGATATTTAGTCGGGATTCTTCCCTTTGGTTGTTTCCATTTCCTTGAAAGATTAACATCTCTCTACCGAAAGGAACACGTACAATCTTCTCGTCACAGATGATCACTCCATGATACTTTGTTAACCAATCCATTCCAATAATGACGTCAAAACTACCGAGTGGGACAGGCATCAAGTCGATGTTGAAAGGATGATTCATGAAGTTTAGAGTGCACTGTTTAATTATGGTGTTAACTCCTATGATTTTCCCATCAGCTAATTCTACGTCATAATGATTTTCTAACAATATTGGGGTAATGTTAATCAAGGCACTAAAGGTATTAGATACAAAGCTCCTATCCGCACCAGTATCAAACAAAATTATAGCATAACGGTTGTTGAGGAGAAACGTACCCGTGATGACGTTAGAGTCCGGGCTAGCATCTCTTCCTCCCAAAGCATAAGCTCTTCCTTGAGTTGTGCCATTCCCGTTGCTATTCCCACGGTTCTTTAGTTTTGGGCAATTCTTCTTGATGTGACCGGTGTTACCACATTCATAGCATGCTCCTGCCTTTTGATTCTTGTTGTTGTTGTTGTTATTGTTGTTGTTGTTGGTATTGACCCGACAATCATTGGTAGCATGACCATACCTCTTGCAGTTTCCACATTTGGGTGCACATTGCCCGGTGTGGTGGTAATTGCACTTGGTGCACAGAGGTAGAGTTCCAGTATAAGCCTTCTTTTCACCAGGGCCAGCAGTGTATGCCCTAGCTACATTTTGCTTCTTGTGGGGTTGTTGATTGTTTCTTGATGAATCATCAGCCTTCCTTTTGTTATCATTCTGTCTTTCTGAATAAGTGAGTAGTTTCTGATCCATCAAGTCTTTGGCCAACTCGATAGCCTCATCAAGAGTTTTGGGTCTTGCAGACATGACATTCCCATGAATGTTATCAGGAAGTCCACTGATATACTTATCAATCTTCGCGGTTTCATCAGCAAGAAATTTGGTGCACATCAAGGCTAATTTTGGAAACGCTGAGTGTAAGCTGCAACATCGTTTCCCCTGACCTTAAGATTCCATAGTTTAATTTCAAGCTTCTTGATTTCACCATTTGGATAATATTTGTTCGTCAATTTCTTCTTGAAAGTCCCCAAAGTCATAGCATAGGCAGCATCATGACCTAAGGTTCACACATGACCATTCCACCAGGTTAGTTCAGCATCTAGCAGAGTGCAGGTAGCAAACTTCACTTGATTTTCAATGGCACAACCGCTAATGTGGAATACTGATTCCATCTTTTTGACCCATTGAGACAAGCCCACAATGTCTTCAGTTCCTTTGAAATTTAAGGGTTGGCATTTCATGAAGTCGGGGTAGGAACAGACACGTGCAGGTTGCACAGGTCGTCTGAGTCCTCCACCCGAATTGTGGCTTGCATCATCCTGCGTGTGGGTAGAGTTTCTTTGGATTGCGTCGTTTGTTCCTTTTCTTGTTATAGGCATGATTCTAATAATCACAAGAATACAATGTACGTAAGATATAATCACAATGTCGATATAAATGGATATGATAATAATAATTACACCACAACACCATGGAAAATGAATAAAATGGGATCAACCATAACATCATACATCAATGTTTCATAATATAATGTCGAATCATACATGATTTGTTTGGATACAAAATGACCACAATGATCTTAGTTCAGAAAATGAAAATACTTCCTAGAGCCTATTAGCTGGGATTTACCCATAAAGCATAATAGACTATACAAGATAGCTAGAAATGAAAAGTACAACTAACAGCTACTAACGGTGTCCTCCACCGTATCAATCCGAGCTCTAGCCTCTAGCACATGGGTATGCATGATCTGTCTGACTGCATCATCCTTAGCTCTTTGGCGCTGCCACTCCATATGAGTCATGTGAGTCTCTAGTGTCTCAAGTCACGGTAACAATGCCTTGTTCTGAGACTCGAACCTAAGGTAAGCCTGGCGTACCTCATGCAACTCTGTCTCGTAAGGAGTCCTCTGACCTCTCACTACATCAATCTCGAGCCTAATGTCTCTGCGGTGAGTCCGAGCATCATGAAGCTGTGTATAGAAGTCTTCACTCTCCCGCTTGCGAGCTGTACCCTGGTACTGACCCTCAAGTTAACTTCCTCAATGGAAGTCATCATCCTATGCTTAGAAGCTTGTAAAGCTCTAGCATAACCAACATCCTCTGCTCTGTCAGCAGCTCTAGCAATAGTCCGGGCATCATGACGCTGGACAACGAACAACCCTGTCATTCCAACAGCACTCAACAAAATCATACTGACCTCCCTAGATCTCTAAGCAGTAGCAGAGCATAACTCTCTGCTATAGATCACAACCAGGTGGGAGCATAAGTACAAATTCCTCCGAGGTGGCAATATCCTCCTTGAGGGATGCATCTCTCATACGATCATGGCTGCCCTAGTGACCCAATGGTGCCCTGTATCAAGGTAAGTTGAATGGGTTAGTGGTGATGGTAGAGGTAATGGTGATGGGGGTAGTGATCTAGCAGCAGATGCATCAATCAATGCCTGGGTAGAAGCGGTTATAGGTGTCTAAGGCCTAACAGATACCCTCGCTCCGCGATGTCTAGGTGGTGGTGGTGTAGCAGTAGTCTCGTTCTCCTCGAACGGCTCAGTCTTATCAGAATCCTCAAAGGACTCATCCTCCTTAGCATCCTCATTCTCAGGCTCATGCTCCTCATTGGGATCCTCTTCAGGATCCTCATCCTCATCCTCATCATCAGTCCCTGGCTCGTCAGGATAATCAATAGAATCTGCATCAGTGTCATCCTCCATCGGTTTCGAGTCAGCGATGTATCCAGGTGACTTAGTAGTCGGTGAAGCATCTTCAGCATATGGCTGATCCTCGGCCTGGCTGCCATCATCAGGTGGTACGTGATGCTCTGGGTGCTCTGTCTCAGGAGCATATAGTGGTACATGCTCATCCAACTCCATAAGATCAAGTATATAGGCAGGTGACTGTGGGTGTGCCTGCCCTTGTTGGGCGACCTCCTCGTACGGGTCCACGTCTGGAATCTCACCGGCATTCTCGAGTGGAATACCCCATGATGATGGTCCGTTTGAATCGGAAGATACGGACGTATAGGTAACAGTGGATGAAGCGTTGTTTGAAGACATGGAAAATCTGTAATCATAATATAAACTTGTATAAGTATATTATATAATACCATCAGTAAATACGAGAAAAAAATAGTGTATTATAAACACGTATAAAACTTGTGTAAGCACTTATACAATCAACTAAGCTAAAATATGTATGACATGTAACATGTATTCTTAGATTCAGAATAAGTAATGTATCATGTCTCTTCTCTTTGAAAAACTTTTAAATGACACGACGTTTGACAACGGTTATAGACCAAGTAAAAACGTTTGACCTGGTTCTCTATAACCTTGGCTCTAATACCAATCTGTAACACCCCCAAAATGGGCCACAGCGGAATATGATGTTCCGAGGGTATTACTTCATAGATCAATAGCACAATATATGAGAACAATCATTATAAGGGTCGTTTAAAAAAACTGATACATTGGATTTAATAAATGGTTCATACAAATGCCCATAGGCTTAATTGTTTAACTTGGATAAATAAAGATTTCACAACATAACAATATCCTAAAATGTAATGCATGTAAATCTTTATGATAATGTGACTTCAAATGACGACCACCCAATGTATCCATTGACTTGCACCTTATTGACCTGAGAAAACATGTTTAAACTGTCAACAATAATGTTGGTGAAAATTAAATAGGTTTTATTAAATTTAAATGAAGCGGATATCAAGATTTCCCTGTAATAGAGTAACGAATACAATATCACAAAAATGTATTACGAAATGCACTAAGCTCATAACACCGAAGCTAAACAATGTATGTATATCAAATACACGTAAATGACTTTGCCCAATGTAGATGCTCAACCCGTAACATCTATGACTCCAAATGGTATACGTTTGTCGTTTCCGCTAAACCGGGTAAACTAGCAAAGTGGCTAACTTTCCCGAAGAACGGGATGTTAATCCAAAATAGATCTATTCATAACATTCACGCTCACATAATGCAATTTATAATTACATCTATTCAATTAACAGTTCATGATGATGGGCATAGTGGGTTATAGCTACTTAGGCAAACTCGTAATATTTGAATTTAAAATGTACTTGCATCCAGTTTATAAAACAAACATGATCTCATCCCCGAGATTTGATAAATGATTGAAATGTATAAAAGTTGGGACTATAAACTCACATCAAGTAATGATAACGTAGAAGCAAGGTAGTGGCATGAAAAACGATGCAAAAGGCTTTATCTGCAACCTATAAATAAATAATACATATTTACTAATCGAAAAAAAAATACTAATATAAATACTTGCAATCATGTCCCTAGTGTGTGCTTGAACTTTATTTAAATTGATGACATTTGAAAGTAGTTTCTTGCTTAAAAATGATCAACTTTATCGGGTCAACGTGGTCAAACCATAAGTATATAATTTACGACTTTGGGCATTTAAGAAACTAGGCCGTCTATACTTTAAAATATTAGTTTAGGTCAGTCCTTGGTTTGGTCTCTAAGTACATTAAACAATTAGATGAAATATTGACGTTTACTATTTGAGTTAAACATATATATTACTAAGTTTTATTATGAAATGTCGTAGGGTTTTCTAATTAAATTCTGGTTTCGTTAATTGACGATATGGAAAAGTAAAAACATATTTAAAATCTCAGTTGGGTTGTCTACGACATTCGTTAAGTGAATTTTGTCTAAATCTGTCGTTTAATGTGTTAAAAAGTGGACTAAACATACGTGTTTCGCCACGGCAGTTTTATACTTAGAAAAATATAGATGATGTAGCTTATTTTCAGCATGTGTTGGTGCGTGGCCCGAATTTTGAAAACGATTTGCGGGTTCGTTACTTATCATTAGAACAAATTAAAAGTGCCTTAGTAATCTACGTTCTACTGTCTATAATTTACATTTTATAAGTTTCGCATGAGGTGGTCATTATCTAGGTCGAAAGCGAGTTGAAACATGTGTGTGTACGCTGTGCATAACAACTAGGTGCACACAAGGTGTTTGACAAAATTTCGACACCAGTAGATAAGTATGCCTCTTTTAAACGCGAATTGTGGACTGGTTACTAAATGAAATTGGGTGAGGTTTGTCCTAGATTATAGGTAGTACATCTGGTTTCAAGTAATAGCTTCTAGTTCGAGTTAACATTAGACCTATGCGTGGCAAATCATGGATAAAACTGGCTCGTTGGCTGTTATTCAAAAGGGGTTTTAATGTGGCAGTTTTACACGCAACTTTGAGACCTCATAACTTATTTGTTTCTCAACCATTTTAGACGATTCAAATTGCTAAATAAACTACAATAGGTCAACTATAATGCGCAACTAAGTTCTGGATTTATGGGGCAATTTTACAGGTTGTATTTTATCCCTTAACATTACCCATTGTCACGAGGTAAAAATAAAAAGTGAGTTGTGGACATGATTACCCAATTCGACAAATGTTTATTCGACATAATCATTTGGCATACTAGGACTTATCTTAGGACACATTAGCAATGCCATGCAATCACTTAGCTAAAAAATGAGGTGTATACACCCAATACAACAAAGCGCTTACATTTTTATTCGGTTATCAGGAGCATGTAAGATTTTTCATATTTGATTTCGCGTTAGCCATAAAAACATATGTTGCTCAAGCACAACAATCCTAGGCACAAGAATGCATAAATAATTGAATAGCAATTAACACGAATGTATGACTCACAAAGATCTTGGAGGAAAACTATGGCCTAAACTTGATCCAACCGAAAACCCTAATTGTTTTATGCCCGCTGAATTTAGACCCAATTCAAAATCAACCGTTCCACACTATACTTGCCCCACTGATGCTCTTGTACACCACATAAAACACCCTTGCTTTCTTGATTATTGACTAGAAAAGAAAACCAAGAGTGACGAATTTAGGGTTTAGAACTTTTAGGGTTTATGATTTCATGTGTGATGTAAACTTAAAAGAAGTGGGTTTGGCTGAGTTTGGTTGGAAGCAACAAGGCTTTGTGAGGTTTAAAACTTGTAGGGTTTTGGACGAGAGTCTTGCTTGTGAAGAACATGTATGATGAGTGTCATACTTATACACAAAGATGAGGTAGTTTTACTAGTCAAATATGGATGTCGCATGTTTATGTAATGGAGTTTTGGGGAAGGTATCTTGCATAGTGATTAAAAGATGAAGACTGTATATGGCGTGGGAAGAAAACCGAGAAAAGAAGTAGGCGTTGGGAAGTAGAATACCAAAAGAATAGCCATATATATCACGTGGTGTCGAAGGTGTATACAAAGAAGATGTGGGCTTTTAACCGAAGGTTTTAAGGAGGATAAAGAGGGTTTGAAATCTTGTGTATATCTTCCAAATTTACAATGTGTGTACATAAGCTGGTATGGAAAAAAAATACGCATTGCTCAGTTTGCAGAGAACATAGGTTTGTACTATGTATATTTTCTAAATTTAAAAACGAAGAAAAACGTGTAGGTTTGATAACCATTATTCCCCCCACAATATAACTCCTATTGTAAGGGCGTGCAATGAGTTTTTTTTACTTAATAACTTTTTATTTTATAGGAGTTACATGTTGGTGAAATTTGATTCGAATAGTTTCCCTTGATTAAATGAGCGTAATTGCATAACTTTTCTTGTCACGTAAATAATTCAAATAACGTGTATGAAAGGTTTCAAGTAGAGTCCTTAATGAGCTTATGTCGAGAATTCTAAGCTAACTATAAACGTTTGACGTACATACGCATTTAACTAGGTGATTCAAATGGTCATAAAACGTGGCAAAACTCAATAAATGAAAGGTAAAATGAATTAATTGAGATCAGAATATGACCTGAAAAACACGGGGTGTTATAACTACCTCCAGCAGAAGAAATGCATTAAGGACCCGGTCGAAATCCATAACATCAGGCAGAGAGACGGGGAGTCTACGGAAGAGTTCGTATGGAGGTATGTGTAGGGACGTAAAGGGAGCTCCGGAATGTATGAAAATCTCCGGATTCATGCACGGGATCACCAATCCTGAGCTAATCAAGCGACTACATGACAAAATCCCAAAGTCAGTAGACGAAATGATGAGGGTAACTACAACATTTCTCCGGGGAGAAGTGGCCGCCTCTAACCGTGAACGGAAGAAGTCATTCCTGTCATGGAAACAGCAGGAAGCTAATCAAAAGCAAAATTTCAAAAAAGGAGGCTTCCGGAACCAACAAAGGTCAGAAAGGAAGCAAGATCGTTTTGCACTACTTACAAAAACCCCCAAAGAAATTTTTGCTTTAGACAAAGGAAAATTCAAAGCTCCGCCACCAATGACAACCCCGGTAGAAAAAAGAAATGCTAACAAATTTTGCGAGTTCCATGGAGAAGTAGGGCATAACACAGACGAATGTATGCACCTGAGGAAACAGATTGAAGAAATGCTCAAAGCAGGAAAGTTGTCACACTTGGTTAAAGAGATCAAACAAAACAACGGAAAGGAGCAACCTAAGGTGACAAAGAAAGGATAAAGCAATGGCTAGGCAAAGAATTACGCAGAGTTTCTCTCCCAATTCAGAAATCTCTTTTCCACCATTAGGGGAAGATGAAGGGACAGAAGGTCCAATGATCATCGAGGCAGAAATAAGAGGCCACTGCGTGCACCGTATGTACGTAGATGGCGGATCAACTTCAGAAATTCTGTATGAGCATTGCTTTAGCAGACTCCGTCCGGAAATCAAAAGACAATTGATACCAGCTACTACCCCTTTGATTGGATTCAACGGTGAAATAATATGACCGATAGGACAAATACAACTACTGGTAACAATTGGAGACGAAGAACATTCCGCTTTAGCTTTGATAAATTTTATAGTTGTAAGATCACCATCCCCGTACAATGGAATTATTGGAAGACCGGGGGTTAGGAAATTGCAAGCGGTTCCTTCAACAGTTCACGGAATGCTGAAGATCCCGGTAGACGGAGGGGTAATTAATTTAAAAGGCAGCAGGTTAGTCCACTATGAGTGCGCAATGGTATCCGGGCCTGAAAGAACTCTCCCGGCCAACAAAACAATGGTGGAAGAGAGGATCAAAGTGGCAATTAACCCAGAATATCCAGAACAAATTATAATGATCGAATCCACTCTCACAGAAGAAGGTCGCAACAAGTTGTGCAGCCTACTTCAACAAAACTTAGATGTTTTTGCCTGGAAGCCTGCGGACATGACTGGCATCCCAAGGCACATCGCGGAGCAAGCCGTATAAATGTAACAAAGGGATGCTCCGCGGTAAGACAAAAGAAAATAAGCAAGCGGCTGACAGAAATCAGCCATACAATAAGAGGTAGAAAGTTAGTAGAAGCAGGAATCATTAGGGAAGTACACTCCTAAACTACCACACTCGGTTGTCCAAATCCAGTAATGGTAAGGAAGCACGGAGCAACAGTTTTGGAGGATGTGTGTAGACTTTAAAGACTTAAACAAATCATGCCCAAAAGATGGTTATCCACTACCGGAAATAGACTGGAAGGTAGAATCCCTGTGTGGATTCCCTTTTATATGCTTCTTGGACGCATACAAAGGCTATCACCAAATACAAATGGCAAAAGAAGATGAGGAAAAAACATCTTTCATCACAAACCAAGGAATATTTTGCTATACAAAGATGCCTTTTGGCCTACGGAATGCGGAGCCACTTACCAGCGTTTGGTGGATAAAGCATTCCATAAGCAGATTGGTAGAAACCTCAAAGTATATGTAGACGACCTTGTTATCAAAAGCCGCACGGAGGATGAAATAGTCAGAAGAAAATATGGAGGAAACGTTCCAAGACTCTAAGAGAAATTAACATGAAGCTGAACCCTAAGAAATGCACCTTTGGAATAGAAAAATGAACATTTTTAGGATACAAAGTTAGTACCAGGGGGCTGAAAGTACGTAATCATATATGAACTATACTCTTAGAACTTGATTATGATTTTTTAAAAAGATGATGAATAACAAGTTCAATGTATATCTCAGTTTGTGGTTTAACAAAGAATAAAATAAAAAGAAATAGGATGAGATAAAAGAGTTAAGTGGGTATTGACTCCTAATTTTGACATCAGTATGGACACGTATTTTTCTAGCATTCCACGTGCCCCATTTCTTTCCATTAGTGATTGTGATTGTGCCACTTTTGCTTTTCATCATTTGGTGTTATTATTATTTTTTTATTTAGGGTAAATATAATGTTAAATGTAGTATAGAAAAGGTTAATGGGTAAAAAAAAAGTAAAATGTAGCAAAAGTTTAGATACGGCCACGAAGAGTAAACGTACATGTTAAAAATAAAATTACAACATATAAGATAGTTATGTAAAAATAGACTAATTTTTTGTCTAAAGCCGGGTTCACGCTTAATATACGTTTTATTATGAACGCGAAACAATCTAACCGATTAATCGTAAAAAGTAAATTTTTACTCAAAGTAAAAATAAATAATAAAAGTATAGATTTAAATAATGACCTGAAATTTACGGAGTGCTTCAGTCTCCAAAATTAAATAAATAGTAGAAGTACAAGGTCAAATAATGACCCAAAAATTACGAATTATTACAGTTTAACAAACCGCCGTGTTAGCAAACCGCCACCTTGAGAAATCACCAAACCGCTACGGAGATTCGAATTGGACAGAGTTTAGTTTAGATTGACTAAGATAAATAAGTAAACCGCCACGGCAAACCGCTGTTGACCAAGTCAACCCGCCATGGCAGTGGTTTACCAAACCGCTACCTGTCACTATCATAGTTTGTACTTTTTCCAAAAGCTAGGCTGCGATATAATGTAGAGTCAGAAATAGGAGCACCATCTGCAGAAAGTTTGGAGTCCGTGTCAACAGGTGTACGACACGGTTTACAATTAAGCATACCAGCCCGATCAAGAACCTCAGTCGCATACTTTTGTTGAGATAGAAACATCCCCGAAGCATTACGAGTCACAGAAATGCCCAAGAAATAATTAAGTGAGCCCAAATCAGTCATGGAGAACTCTGCATGAAGAGAAGTGATAATCTGCTGTAACAGATCAGAAGAAGATGCAGTCAAAACAATATCATCAACATATAAAAGCAAGTAAGCAGTGTCTGCCCCCTGTCTGTAGATGAAGAGTGAAGAGTCACAGCGACTATGATGAAACCCAACCCGAGCAGCATAAGCCGCAAATCTCTGAAACCAGGCCCGAGGGGCCTGTTTAAGCCCATAAAGAGATCGCTGGAGAAGGCAAACATGATCTGGATGCTGCGGATCCCGGAAACCAGGAGGTTGGTGCATGTATACAGTCTCTGATAACGATCCATGTAAAAAGGCATTCTTGACATCAAGCTGGTGAACCGGCCAATGTCTAGAAATGGCTAGACTGAGTACTGTCCGAATAGTAGCCGGTTTGACAACCGGACTAAATGTCTCATCCACATCAATACCTGCAAGTTGAGTGCTACCATTTGCAACAAGACGAGCCTTGTACCGACTGAGGGTACCATCAGCGTTATACTTATGCCGAAAAAGCCACATAGAACGAACAATGTTCGCGTCCGGTGGCCGAGGCACAAGAATCCAAGTATTATTTTTAATTAAAGCAGTATATTCATCAAGCATAGCACGATACCAATTTGGGTCACGAAAATCAATTGGATAGGACTTAGGAATAGGTGATATGGTGGACACGTGTAAGTTAAAACGTTGAGTGGGACGATTAGTATCGACACGAAAGCGAGTGACCATGGGGTGAGTCGAGGTGGGATTATTGTGGTTGTGTGTAGGAATAGTTGTTTCAGTGGATCCGTTTGATGTGGGCTGGACGTTTGGTAAGTGGGAAAGTGGGCTAGACTCATGTGTTTGGTGAGCCGGTTGGAGTGGGCTTCGTGGTGGACTGGGTGGAGCAACAGTAGATGTTATAGTGGTGGTGGGAAGTGGTGATGCAGAAGTGAGTTTGGATATGATGTGTTGATGTATGATGTTGGGCGAAGTGTCCAGAATGTAATACCAAGATGAAACCCCTTAATTAGAAGCTCCCTAGTATTGTGGTACAATAGAGATCCAGGCATGATTACTAAAGGCACATTGACGATGAATGATATTATGGTTATAACATAAGTGGTTTTAAGCGTTTTATTCAATATCTGGAAATGTTAAGCACGACCAGCGTTAATTAAAGTTATGTCTTGTAAGGTTTTAAACATGATTTTATACTTTTTCAAAATGTTACATTTTAGACCCTTGAGAATGAAAAGTGGCAAAATATACCCTTGGAGTTTGCACTTTTACGAGTTTGGTCCTTTAAGTTTAAAAGATATACCAAGTAAACCTTGCACTTTGAAAAGTGACATAATAGACCCCTATAGTTATAACTTTGATAAAATGACATTTTCTGTCCTTTTAGTTATGAATTTTAGAAAGTTACGATATATACCCCTTGCATGGAATACTTTTGTAAAACAAGTCCGCATTCTAAAAGTCATTTACAGGTTATAACTTATTAATATAAGCTAAAATATGAAGGTTTATCATAATGAAAGTTTAAAATAACGATTCGTTAAGCTAGAAAGCAAAACGGGTCAAATTAGGGTTTCAAAACGTAAACGCGCGGGTTTTAAGTTCAAATTCCTTCATTAATCAATAAAGTGGTTATTTTAACATTAGTTAAGAATGATAGGATAGATTATAACAATATTTAACCATTATAACATTTATTTTTAAGAAAAACGCAAAATTAGGGTTTCGGGTGTACGGTT
>BQNB010013094.1:30786-77875 GCA_026074375.1 Tanacetum coccineum | reverse complement strand
TATCTTCATCCCTGACTCTCAGTTGGTGATAGCCTGATCTTAATTCAATCTTCGAGTAAACACTCGAACCTTGAAGTTGGTCGAATATATCATCGATCCTGGGTAATGGGTAACGATTCTTTACGGTGAGTTTATTTAGCTCTCGATAATTGATACACATTCTAAAAGATCCGTCTTTCTTTTTAACAAATAAGACAGGAGCTCCCCAGGGCGAAGTACTTGGTCGGATAAAACCTCGGTCTGATAACTCTTGTAGTTGATCTGATAGTTCCTTCATTTCTGAAGGTGCTAATCTATAGGGTGCCCGGGCTACTGGTACCGCTCCTGGAATTAAATCGATTGGGAATTCTACTTGGCGAGCTGGAGGAAGGTCAGGTAGATTTTCAGGAAAGACTTCTAGAAATTCTCTGACTACCGGTATATCTTCCAATCGTTTTTCATCTGACTTTTTCTCCATTACATGGGCTATGAAAACTTGATATTATCTAGATATATATCTTTCGGTTTTAATACCGAACATGAGGTTTAGTCGGGTTTTACTTCGATCACCTCGTATGATCAAAGTTTCACCATCGATTGGGATGTGGATGACTTTCTCGTCACAGATAATTCTAGCATGATACTTGGATAACCAATCCATACCAATGACGACATCGAAACTACCGAGTTTAATCGGCATGAGATCAATTTCGAAAGGTTGGTTTAGCAAAATCAGTGTGCAACTCTGGATAACGGTATTAGTGCCTACTAGGTTTCCATCGGCCATTTCAATGTCATAAGTGGTATCTAGTGTAATTGGTGGGATATTAAGCATAAAAGCAAGAGATATGGATATAAAACTTTTATCGGCTCCTGAATTAAATAATACTCTAGCTAGATGTTGGTTTAGAAGGAACATACCCGTGACTACGTTTGGGTCTTGGTGAGCATTCTTGTCCCTCAGCAAGTATGCTCTTCCATAGGCACTGTTGTTTGCTTTTGGGCACTAATTTCTGTAATGCCCTTTCTCTCCATAGGCATGACAAGTTACTAACACTGGCTGCAGGTTGCTTCCAGTAGCTGGCCCTTTGTTTCTGCAGTTCCTGGTCTGATGACCCACCTTGTTGCAAGTCTGACACTTGACAGTGCAAGGTCATGTGTGTGCAGGGTGCATTTCTTACATAGGGGAAGGCTTCTAGTATACCTTATTGTTCTCAGTTAGTAACAACATAAGCCTTGATAGTTTCTTGCCATCTATTCTGTTGTTGGTGGTGATCATTTTTGTGGTTGTTATTGTTGTTACGGTTATTTTGGTAGTTGTTGTTGGTAAAGGTTTATCTATCATAAAACTTTCGTTTGTGATTATTGGTTCTTTGCATAGATTTATGCTTTGTTACTTGATCCATTAACCTCTGGGTTATGGTAATGGCTTCCTCTAAAGTTTGAGGCTTTGAGGCGGTAACATTTCCTTTAATACTTCTGGGTAATCCCCCGATGAAGACTTCCATAAGTTTCTTAAAATTTGGCACCATAGTTGGGCATAAAACTGCCAATTCCTGGAATCTTCTAACATAAGTCTTAAGATCATTTCCTTTACAGTCATATTGTAAAATTCATCTTCCCCAGTTTTCTGGCCAGGTGAATCTTGTATGCTTCCTTATTAAGAAGCTTTTAAAATTTGTAGACCAGGTGATCTTGTAGGCTTCCTTTATTCTAATAGGTTGGGCAAATGAATTCCACCAGGACAAAGCTTCCCCAGTTAGAGTACCATTTTTGTTAATTTTTATTTTTTGTAGCAAGATTCACTTTGCAAGTCCTCGATACAGTACTACAAGAAAAATACCGATTCAGTTTGTTTAAACCAGCGGATGTGGCCAACAGTGCCTTTCATACCTTTGAAATTGAAAGGTTGGTAGCTCATAAACTCTTTATAGCTACATTTTCTTGCTACAGGAGTTTCTCTTTGTCCGGTGTTCCTATTTGTATTGTCAGTATTTGCCATGGTAGCAGCTTGTGTTTTCATAGAGCTGCAGAACACTTTAGCAACTAATTCCTAGATGGCGGCTGAGTCTTGGCTGGTGCCTGCAGATGTATGTCCTGTTAGGAGCCATTTTATCAACATTTACAAGACAACACAAATAAGAATCCATGCAATGATATAGTCATATCATAAGTCATCGTATAAAAATCAAAAATTTCATACTTAGTGATATTGAATTCATTTGACATGGATACTTATTTGATACGAGTTCTAACAAGGAAATACATATCCTTTGATATTACATTGCAGGATATAACGGAAAATTTTGGAATTTCGACTTCCAGAATGTACACACTCACAATATACTAACTTTGGAGGTTCGCTAGGATTTGTATCACCTTGCATTGGTTTTATACCAATGACACTTAGATAACTCAGCGAAAGTATGTCTGGTGGTGGTGTAGGTGAAAGTCTTATGCTTAATATCTTGATCACTATAATTATATCCATGATATCTGGGTACAAAGGTTTGAGAAAACCAGATGGTAAGAGAACCATGGTAATCCTGGATAAAGATACGAGTCATCATACTACATAATATAGGATAGACAACCACGACATACATAAATCGGTATCATAAAACAGCGAGGTATAATAGAATCACCATTGTATTAAGTCATAAACAACTTGTCTACATATTTTACATAGTCAAAATTTGACAAGTGTCATTATTTATGCCACACATCCAGTGTTAATTCTAAAACCAAAGCTGTAAATGTCAAGGTTTCTAGTCTAGTAGTCGGTGGTGGTGGTCCTCCCTTATTGATTCTTGAGGCTCATGATATGTCCAGAGACTCTTCATGATATGATCGTGGCAAAACCTAGATATCCTCGATGATCAGCTCTAAAGTAGAAATCCCTAACGCAGAAGAACAATCTCGTCGTCATGCCTTATTTGCTCTCTCTGAAATCCATAAATCTGGGTACGGGCTTCTTGAAGTTCAGTTTCTAGTTGCATCAAAATCTCCGCTGTATGATATGACATTACCAAACTTTCTATCTTATCATCCATGTTTCTCAAAGTGCTTTAAAGAGGGAGCTCATCTAAGTGATTCAAAATAGTCTTGTTCCTCATGGCGCTCTAGACGCGTCTTATGAGAACTCTCTCCTTAGTCCGCAAATACCTAAGGTGGGGCAGAGGAATCCAATAGAGGAGGATGATAGGAAACGGGCTCATTTTTGAGGTGGCAAAATCTCATCGGGAAGAAAGAAATCTCGGGGATCAAAGAATGGGGGGGGGGGGGGGGGGAAAAAAAAAAAAAAAAAAAATTTCATTGGTGATAGTGAAACACTGGAATGAAGGCAAAATAGTGGTGGTAGCAATAGGAGCATGTGGTAGTGGAATAGGTGATTCATTACTAGTAGCATTATATGCTTGCATAACTTTCATATACGGATCATCGTAGAAATGTGACAGTTAGCGAGGCTAAAAGATCCATAGATAAATCCTCTAAAAATTCAGGAGAGGTGTTTCTCATGATAGCTGGGGAAATAGTCTGGTGAAGCCGAGGTATAGTTAAGAGTATTTGTAAAAGAAAAGTAGCCTCTATCTCGTAATTAGATAGGATGATAATATGGTGGGTGGATGAAGACAGAACTGTTAGAATAATGTTCCTTAACCAAAGGTACCGTTAGTACAAATAGTTAGTACCGACAGTTATACTTAGTACCGACAGTACAAAGTGTTAGTACTGCTGGTTAGTTAGTACCGTTAGTAGAAAGCTAGTTAGTACCGATGACAAGATATTTAAAAGATATTTTTGAGATATTTGTCAGAAAAATATGTAAGCCTTTTAGGGTTATCCTTATCATATAAAAAGGAACCCTAGGCATAGTTAGAAAATGAGTTCACATACAAGATCATACAGAACATACAAAATCATAGTTTAGGCAATCCTGTGATCCCAAGACTCTTAATAAAGTTGTTATTCAGATTGATTCATTGTTTTTCTTAGTACTTGTGTTAAGATTCCGCATTAACATATAGTATTCATAATCATTGTTTCTACATAGTCAGTTGTATTTATACATCTTGACTATCATCCTTTATTGGTTGCAAAGATCCATTCAGTTTAAAGGAACCACAATTGGTATCAGAGCTGGTTAAGAAACTCTGAATAAGAAGAACAGATAAAACCAGTTATTCATCTTCAAACACAGATCTAAACCTTTCTGGAACACATGATGAAAGTTTCCACCACACTCACCACTCCACAAGAAACACAACAAAAACCAACACAAGGGGACAAACTCCTCAAACATCTCAACATCAAACAGACGCAATTCACAAAAAATGGGGAGAATAGACATGATGGGCTATGAAATAGAACACTATCTTCCCATACAGACTATCCAATTTTGGAGGTTATCTAAATAGGAATGGTCCCGGTATCATCAATTGATAACCACAGGAGCAGACTAAAATTTTGCCTCCTAAACTGCAGAAGAAATGGTGCTGAGAGAAAGTAAAGAAAAGCAAGTGGACCACCTGCTTAAGGCCATACCAGAAATCATCTAGCTAAATTCCACAAAATGACTGATGCATAAAAAGATATTGGATTGCCATAAAATCCAATTTGGTGGAAATGATGAAATCCAAAAAAGATGCATAAGACTCTTGAAGCAACAATTTGAGGATTCACTGTATCCAACTCAGATGGGATTCACAAAGGCTATGATGAGATTCCAAAGTCTTCTCAGTCAGCTAGAGATTCATGGAGCAGGTGTATCTACTGAAGATGCAAATCAAAATTTTTTAAGAATCTCTACCTTTGCTTGGTACAAGTTTCCTGATCATGAGGAACAAACCAGGAATGGACAGTCTCATGTTTTTGATGACTGTGTACAACAATCTAAGAGTCTTTGAAAATGATGTCAAAGCTCCAATGCATATCTCCAACTTGCAAAATAATAGAGCATTTTGTTTCATACAAAACACCAACAGTACTAATGAAGTTAGTACTGCTTATGGTGTTTCCAACACTTCTGGTCATTGTTCAAAGCATGAACAAACATCAACATCATCATATTCCTTGCTTGCAAGTCAATCTAGTTGTCCTCAACTGGATCATGAGGACTTAGACCAGGTTGATGAATATGACCTTGAAGAAATGGACTTGAAATGGCAAGTGGCAATGATCTCCATGAGAATAAAGAAGTTCCAAGACCACTAAACGTGGTAGAAAGCAACCAGTTGAGCAAAAGAACCTGTTGGTTTTGATAAAACCAAAGTGGAGTGCTACAACTGCCACAAAACAGGGCATTTTGCAAGAGAGTGTAGATCAAAGGAAGAAAATAGAAGGAGGGATGGATGGAATACTGGAAATAGAGAAGGGAGAAGAACTGGAAATAGAGATGAAAGCATAACTGGAAAGAAAGAAGAGTCTAAAGCATTAGTGACAGTTGATGGAGAAAGTGTTGACTGGACAACTCATTCAGAAGATAATGATAACTATGCTTTCATGGCTAACAACCGCTCCAGGATCAGACACTCAGGTACCTTCTTGTTCAAATGAGTGCAAAGAGTCTTATGCTAACATTAAAAGACTGTATGATATTCAAAGAGAGCAACTTAGTGATGCTAGTGTTGAAATAAAAGCTTATACTCAGGGTCTTAAGAAAGTTGAAGCACAGTTAGTTGTCCATCAACAAAATCAACTTTGGTATGAACAAAAGATCAAAATTAATGAAAAATAGATTTATTGATAAAACAAGATGTTTTTCTAAACTTACCATAAACATTGTCCTGGCTAAAGCGCAAAAAGAAAATGATGATTTAGAATCACAGTGGACAAATAGAATCATTCTTTCAAAAAATCTTGGTAAAAATTGTAAATTATACAATAAGTGCCAGTGATAAATTTAGGCTTGGGTATGTGGATTACAGAAATTTGGGAATTTGAGTTTAGAAAAAGAAGTTTTTAAAGTGTCTTTAGTGCAATTGCAATTGATTATGAAAATCCACCTTTGCATAAAAAGGCTTGCTAAAACTAGTGAAATGCATAGAATTCCTCACCATGACAGGAAATTATTTGCCCTCTGGACCTGATGTTGAAATAGATGACGCACAATATACATATGGTCCAGCAAAGACTCAAACAAGTGAACCTAAAACCCAAACAAATGAACTTGATGCCTGTGACTCTAATTTTAGTACAGGAACTTCTGAATTAGTGTTTGAACCAGTTGTCAATGAACCAACATATAGAAGTTTAACAAGGTTTGGCTGATGCTACCTAATTTGAGGAATATGAATCAGATAGTGATGATGAGTTTGTGTCTGTAAAAATAGAAGATCTTGATATACCTAGTTTTGCTAACAAGCAAATAAAAACTCCTAGGGAAAATGTTAAGAATCAGTCTACAAATAGTCAAAAACCTAAGGTTAACAACAAAAAGTTGGGAATTGAGTCTAATGAAAAAGCATGTTTTGTCTGTGGGAGTTTTAGTCATTTAATAAGAGATTGTAATTATCATGTAAAATTGGCTAAACAAGTTGAGCTACACAAACAAAATATGACTAAGGGAAATGATTCAAGGGATAGAACCAACAAGATTTTCAGAAAACCAACATGGAACAATGCTCAAAGGGTAAATAAACAAAATCAGTTTGTACCCTTGGCAGTACAAACAAGAACTGGAACAAATCCAGTTAATGCTGCTAAGGCTAGCAGTACTAACAATTTTAGTACTGCTAGACATAGTGTTAACAGACAGACAGTACTAACAAGCACTGCTCTAAAAGTTAATACTGTTAAGCTAATGATGAGTGATGTAAGATCAGCAAATGTTTTTCATACAACTAATTCACCATCATCAAGACCTTTCAAAAGAACAACAGTCCTAAAACCAAATCTATCAAACCAAAAGGTTTATACTGCTAAGGTAAAAGAAGTTAGTACTGTTGGGGAAAAATGGGTCATTGCTGTTAAGTCCTCAGCAAGTTGTAAATGGAGAATACCTGGATACAACAAAAATATTCTCTCCAAATACAATGGTGGATCTAGCCTAAGAAATTATTCATCTTTCAAAGATCCACTAGGCAGACTCAAGCCCAAACAGGCTTGGGTCCCTAAGAGAGACTAATCTCTTTCTTTTAAATGTGCAGGATAATCCACATAGAAATCTACAGAATAAAGGAATTATTGATAGTGGATGTTCCAGGCACATGACAGGGAACAAGGCTTACCTTGCTGACTTTCCAAGACAAAATGGTGGCCCTGTTGCCTTTGGAGGTAGTAAAGGCTATAGTACAGTAAAAGGAAAATGAACAAACTGGTAAGTTAGATTGAGGATGTAAGCTTGGTGCAAGAACTTCAGCCTTTCAATCATCTTTTCTGGGTCATCAAATGTGTGACAAAAAGAACAATGGGGTTTCTGTATACTGACACTGACAGTCTTCATGTCTCCTGATTTAAGTACCTGATGAAAATCAAATATTACTTAAAGTCCCTAGACAAAACAATATGTACAGTTTCAATTTAGAGAACATTGTTCCTTTAGGAGGTTTGGCTTGTTTAATTGCAAAGGCTACAACTGATGAATCTAACTTATGGCATAGGAGGTTGGGTCATGTAAATTTCAAAAATTTAAATAGACTTGTGAAGTGGAAACCTTTAAGAGGTTTACCTACAAAGCTTGTTCAAAATGACACACGTGTGTTGCTTGTCAAAAGGAAGAGCAACACATGCTTCTTGTAAGCCCATGTTAATAGCTCTATTAGCCACACCCTACAAACTACTCATATGTACTTGTTTTGACCTACATCAGTGCGGCAGCATAAAGCCATAAGACCTATTTTTTGGTTATCACTGATGCTTTAGTCAGATTTAGTTGGACATTTTTCTTGAGAACTAAGGATGAAACTAGTGCAATCCTTAAGGATTTTATAAGACAAATAGAGAACCAATTGAATCAAAAGGTTAAAATTATTAGATGTGATAATGGAACAGAATTTAAAAACAAGGATGTTATTGAATTCTGTGGTTTAAAAGGGATCAAGAGGGAATACAGCAAAGGCCCAAACTCCACAACAAAATGGAGTTGCGAGAGGAAGAATAGACCCTATTGAGCAGCAAGACCATGCTTGCAATCAGTTTTACCTAACACTTTTTGGGCTAAGCAGTTAGTACTGCTTGCTATGTTCTTAACAGGGTATTAGTGACCAAGCCTCATAATAAGATACCTTATGAACTATTAACTGGTAAAAACACCAATTATAAGTTATATAAGACCTTTTGGGTGTCATGTGACCATCTTGAATACCATAGACCAATTAGGCAAGTTTGTGGAAAATCTGATGAGGATTTTGGTTGTGATTCGCTCAAAGCAAGTCTTTAATATACAATTTTAGTAACTCAAAAGATTTGAAGAAAACTGCACATAAACTTCTTGAGAAAACAAACCCAAAGTTTCGGAAAGGAACCAAATTGGCTTTTTGACCTTGATTTATTTGACTTTGATTCTATGAACTATCAGTCGTTAGTTCAAAGAATCAAGCTAACATTCATGCAGGATCAACAAAATCTAACCAAAATGAAGGTACAAAAAGACAAAATTGTAGCAGGTGGATTCTGAAAAAGAAGAGATCTGCTCAGAGACTGTTTTGAAGTTCCATTCTGCATTCCTTTGTGAATGTTAGTCCAAAGAGGAAGAACCAGTCTTTCTGGGATGATCTGTGCAAGACTTCAAGAGGCAAGAGAAAGAAGCGAATGAGAATCTGAAGCTCTCACAAAGAATCTTGAACACGAAATGAGACCCCCCCCCCCCCCTTAGGTTACTCAGAAGCCCAACAGCTGCTAAGACTAGCGGTACTAACATTATTAGTACTGTTAGCACAACAGCTAAAGCTAGCGGTACTAACTTTGTTAATACCGTTAGCATACCAGTTGGTACTGCCAGTGCAAATGAGGGTCTATCTATTTCTAACACAACCAATTCCCAGGAAGATGACAATGAAATACCTCCACTTGAGGATATTCATGAAGATGCTACTGATGGTATCTTTACACATTCATCTTATGATATAGGTGCAGTGGCGGACTTACAAATTTGAAACTATTGTAATGCTATTCCCAATTCCCACATCAAGAGTTCATCCCTCTCATCACCGTGCAACACTCCCATTCTAGGAGATCCAACATCAGCAGTACAAACAAGAAGCAAAGTCAATAAGAGTTCTGAAGCTCATGCTTTTGTTAGTTATGTTCAAAAGCAAAGGAGAACCAATCATAAGGACTTTCATCACTGTTTATTTGCTTGTTTTCTATCTCAACATGAACCCAAGAAGATTTCAGAAGCTCTTGAAGATGAAAGCTGGGTTGATGCTATGCAAGAAGAGTTGTTGCAAAAAAAAGTATTTGAAGATTCTAAATGGTTTGGGGATTCTAGTAGATTTGCCTTATGGGAAGAAGGCTAACGGTACAAAGAGGGTGTACATGAAGAGAAAGAGGAGTGGTTGTGAGAAACAAAGCTAGATTGGTTGCTCAGGGACATAGGCAAGAGGAAGGAATAGACTATGATGAAGTTTTTGCTCCTGTGGCTAGGCTTGAAGCCATAAGGATCTTTTTAGCATTTGCCTCGTATATGGGGTTAATAGTCTATCAAATGGATGTGAAAAGTGCCTTTCTCTATGGCAAGATTGATGAAGAAGTATATGTGTCTCAACCACCAGGTTTCAAAGATCCTAAGACTCCTCAGAAAGTCTACAAAGTGGTTAAAGCTTTGTATGGACTACATCAAGCTCCAAGAGCTTGGTATGCTACTTTATCCACTTTCTTGTTGAAGAATGGATACAGAAGAGGGACAATAGACAAAACTCTCTTCCTGAAGAAAGACAAACATGATATCATATTAGTTCAAGTCTATGTTGATGATATCATCTTTGGGTCTACAAAGAAGTCTTGGTGTGATGAATTTGAGGCTTTGATGAAGAGTAGATTTCAGATGAGTTCAATGGGGGAGCTCACTTTCTTTCTTGGCCTACAAGTCAAACAGAAGCTAGATGGTATTTTTATAAGCCAGGATAAGTATGTTGCTGAAATCCTGAAGAAGTTTGATTTTGCAAGTGTTAAGACTGCCAGTACACCAATTGAGACTCAGAAGCCATTAGTCAAAGATATGGGGGAAGCCATAATTGTTGATGTACATCTTTATAGATCAATGATTGGCTCCTTAATGTATGTGACTGCTTCTAGGCCAGACATTATGTTTGCAGTCTGTGCTTGTTCTAGGTTTCAAGTCACTCCAAAGACCTCTCACATGAGTGCTGTTAAAAGAATTTTTAGATACCTAAAGGGGAAACCCAAATTGGGTCTTTGGTATCCTAGAGAGTCTTCATTTGACTTGGAATCCTACTCAGATAGTGATTATGCTGGAGCAAATCTTGACAGGAAATCCACAACAGGAGGTTGTCAATTTCTTGGCAGAAGACTCATTACTTGGCAATGCAAAAAGCAAACCATTGTGGCCACTTCTACAACAAAGCCCATATGGTTGCTGCTGCAAGCTGCTGTGGTCAAGTTTTATGGATCCAAAATCAAATGCTAGACTATGGGTTCAACTTCATGAACACAAAGATCTACATTGATAATGAAAGCACTATTTGCATTGTAAAGAATCCAGTATATCATTCGAAGACAAAGCATATTGCTATTAGGCACCACTTCATAAGAGATGCTTATGAGAAGAAACTCATACAAGTGCTTAAAATCCACACCAATGACAATGTAGCTGACTTACTAACAAAGGCATTTGATGTTAGCCGATTTCAGTTCTTGGTTGTTTCAATTGGGATGGTAAATCCATAAGCTACATTAGTTAAAGGGAGGCAACATGAATGGGTCATCTGTGGATAAAAGAGGTAAAACACACCATGGCAAATCAAACTTGTTCCAAGAAATCCCTAAAGCCTTATACTCCACCTTCCTACTCATCAAGATTCTATCATCATCAAGCAAGCATAGCTAACCGTACCAACAAGTGGTCTGTACACTTTCAAGAGTAAGAAGATTGCTCAAGATATTAATACTTAGATTAAAAGTAAGAATTCACTTGTGAAGCATTTTGAAGACATGAGATTATGTAGACCATCCAAAGAGTAATTTTTATGGTAAAAATGGTTAGTATGTGTTGATGGTGAGGGGAGGTTGGACAATTGTACCTTAACCTGAATAGTGAGTCATGGTTAGATGGGTCAGATGGTAGAATCCACCATTAGCTAAAAGAAATGCTTGTCAAAGCTTTAAGGAGGTTTGGAGAGTCACTGAGAAGAGTTTCTGATGGTGCTGAAGCATTCCTGATACTTACATTGTTCATTCTTTGATTGGACAAAGTTAGTACCGACCATGTAAAGTTAGTACCGCTGGGCAAAGTTTGTACCGCTAAAGAGACGTTAGAGACAAAATACCGCCAAGGGTACAAAGTGTAAATTGGAACGTTTTCTTTAAAATTAGGTCACCCAAACCTATAAGAAACCATTTCAATCGCACACTTGCTCAAGCAATCTCTCTAACTATCATTCATCCATACAAGCCCTAATCTCTCTCATCGACGATCACTCTCTACTAAGCAAAATGGCTGCTCTTGAGTCCTGTCCTAAGCACAACATGATAGCATACTTGGAAAAGACTGAAGGGAATGTTGAGTTTCATGAAGTCATTGATTTTCTTCAACGAAGTTATATTTTTCATGCGCTCACTGTAAGTCCTGTTATTTCAACCACATTCGTTGAACAGTTTTGGACGTCTGCTAAGTCCAAAACAATCAACAATGTAAGGCACATAACTGCCAAAGTAGCTGGCAAAGTTGTGTCTATCTCGGAAGCATCAATTCGAACTGATCTTATTTTTGATGATGCTGATGGGAGAGACACATTACCAAATCAAGCTATCTTTAATGCTATTCAACGTATGGGATATGAAGGGGATTTAAGTGTATTAACATTTAATAAAGCTTTATTTTCACCCCAATGGAGGTTTTTATTTCACACAATTAATCATTGTTTAAGCTCCAAAAGTACCTCTTGGGATCAAATTCCTACAAACATTGCAACAGCTGTAATCTGTTTAACAACTAATCAAAAGTATAATTTTTCCAAATTGATTTTTGATGGTATGCTTAGACATCTAGAGGCTAAAAAGAAGTTTGTAATGTATCCTCGTTTTATTTCTATATTTTTAGATAGACAATTAGGCTACATAAAACTTGTACCTTTAAGAACACTTCCCTATCAATAAGTTTAACAGTAAAGTTTTTTTCCTTATGATTAAGAAGGGCAAACATTTCTCAGGCAAAGTTACACCTTTGTTTGATACTATGTTGGTCCAACCAACTCAGGATGAGGGTGCTTCCTCAGAAAGACTATCTGATGAACAACCATCACCCTCTCCTGCTCCCACTAGTGAAGTCCCAAATGAGTCACTGCCTGACTCATCTTCTGCTCAACCTAGTGAGGTACCTTTTGAGCAACAACCTGACCCTTCCCCAAGACCTTCACCCAGACCTTCACCAAGACCTTCACCCACTCCTATTGTTCCTGATTCAATCCCAGAACCTACTGGTGAGAATCTTGGAGATCATTCATCCAATGATACATCCCTTTCAGGGAATGAGGATGACATGACTCTCCCAAATGTCTATGATCTTTGTATCTCTTTATGTAAACAGGTTTCAGATCAAGCCAAAGAAATTAAACTCTTGAAGGCTCAGATCACCAAGCTCAAGAAGCAAGCTAAACCTGTCATCAAACATTTCAAAGCATATCTGAAGACTGTCTCATTGCAGCAAAGACTCCCAAGGAAGAGCTCCTCAAAGAAACATAGGATGCACAAAGAGTCTGTATCCAAACAAGGGAGGAAGATTGCAAAAGGAGAATCATCAGTTCAAAGAGATCCTCTGTTTGATGTAATGCCTGAAGATGACATTGATCACATGGAAACAGAAAATGCTCAAAGTGAAGGGAGGACAAGAGAAATGGTGGATGAAGACAAGGAGATTGATGAAGTTAGACTTAGTACTGAAGATGTAGTTAGTACTGACAAAGAAGGAGTTAGTACCGACTTTGAAAAAGTTAGTACCGACTTTGAAAAAGTTAGTACTGACAAGCCAATAGTTAGTACTGACGGATCCAAAGTTAGTACTGATGAACAAGTTGAAGGTACTGAAGAGATCTTTGAAAGTACTGAAGAGCAAAGAGAAGGTACTGAAGAAAAAGTTGAAAGTACTGCTGGGCAAACAGAAGGTACTGAAGATCAAACTAAGGAAGAAGTTGCTACTCAAGCCTCTCAAACATCCACTCAAACACCCACTTCTATGATATTTGGTGATGATGAAACAATAGCTACACTTCTCCTCAACATGAGTCAAGCCAAAGCTGCTTCTAAAGAAAAAGAGAAAGGTGTAGAGTTGAAGGATGTTGAAGAAATTGATAGACCTAGGCCTACTACTACAAGATCACTTCTAACATTAAAACCTCTTCCAAAGATTGATCCTAAAGACAAAGGAAAGAAGAAGATTGAAGAGGAGGATGAATCTGAAAGTGAAGATGATGATATTCCTCAAGCTGTGAAGAAATTCAAACAGCTTGAGAGTGATGAAGAGTAATAGGCTAGGAAAATTCAAGAAGAATGAGGAAGCTGAAGAGGATAGAAACAGTAATTGCTGAAAAAAAAGCACAAATTAAGCTCTCATAAAAAACTTAGATGATTAAAGGCAAGAATTGAGGCAGACAGAATTCTTGCTGAGAAAGCTTCAATGATCAATAAAGAGAGCAATTTCAAATAGAAGAAAAGACTAAGTTTCCTCAGTGATACAATTGCCAAGAAAATTCCTTTGCATACAGACAAAGAACAGATGCAATCCGAAACAGACCTCCAACCAAGAATCAATTAAGACTCAGAATGATGAACTACTAATAATAGCATGGTGAGGGAACTTAAACCATATCTTAGTTAGAAGAGTAAGTAAGTTTGAAAACATGACAAGCACTTTATGAAAAGATAAAAAGGACAGAATTACGATTTATTGCAATTGGGTCTGTTGAAGATAAATACTGATCAAAAAAGAATAAGAAAGATTCCTACAAAAGGAAAGAATCAAAGCAGGAACTAAAGATAAGTCAAGGAATATGATAAAGGAGAAGAGAATCACCAAAAAGAAAGCACGGTACAAGTAAAAAGATGAAGTCAAGAAAAAGAAGATCCAAACAAGATACTTCTCTAAGATGACTCAACTGACACAGAGAAAGATAAAGATGAGCTTAGATTGTGCCCTGACAATATCTCCATATGATGACAAGAAATAGATTAATGAAATACTTTGAACAAGAGTTATCGCACGTCGATTGACTTTGAAGACTGAGAATCTTGGCTCTAAACCACAGTTTGATGAATCAAAAAGATCAGAAGAAATTAATCTGAATGTGGTAACAAGAAGTAATGGTAAAAAGACCCCTTCAAGTACATTAAAGAGAGTGCTTCAGTGTTTTGACAGAGAAGACTTATGATGCTGTATTTAAACTATGTGATGAACATTCCTGAAGGTTTTGATAAAGTTCTTTGGGGAGATTTGATAGTTATGTTCAAATCTACTAGATAACAATGATGAGTTTTGGAACTCACAACATGAATGAAAGTAGTCAGTTGGAAGCTGCACAGTTCTTCAGGGGTACACACTTTGATGACTGATGAAGGATTAGTCGTTCACATTCTAATTGAGAAGAAGTATCATTTGAAAAAGGAAATAGTGGTGCAAATGCTAAAGCTAAAATTGGAGTCTGAAGAAGAAAGTACTATGACATTGGAATTGATACGATTTATCAAGAAGGTACTTGCCGATTTAGAATCTAAAGAATAAGACTGATAGAAGAGAGAAGGGATGAGTGTTGGCTTAACACCACACAACAAATGGTTATCAATTCACCATTCTTAACTGCATAAAAATTGGCTAGGTCCACAAGCAAACTTCTTGAGGTAAAGACTTCTAAATCCGTTTATGGTTTTACAATTTACCAGCAAAAGAAATTGTAGGTAGTTATCAACTCACCTTGCTTCTTGGTGAAGAGTTGGCAAGCCAAGATCAAACAGTTCTTGTAATGACTACTCAAATCTGTTGAAAGCTGATAGTTTGCTCCCGTCGTAAAAACTATATGTTTTATATCAATGCACCATGTTATGACAATGAAGCAATAGCTAGTCCAAAACACAACTTATTTTGGTAAAGACAAAATCAAATCCTATGATGGGTTGGACATTTACCAAAAACTGTATGGTAATTAACTCACCATATTCTTAGATGAAGAGTTATCTATCCCAGAGCAAACGGCTACTGGTAAAGGAACATCAAATCCGTTAATGGCTGGTAGTTTTCCAAAAACTACAAAGCCGAACTTTATTGTGATTGTATTAACAAGATGTTGCTGGAGTAGCTGAAAAGATGTTGCTGGAATTACTGAAAAGACAAGGTCTGCTAAAAAAGGATAGAGTGTACAAGATTAAGACATTATAAAAGAATGTTAGGATACAACCTTTGAGCGTTAAAAGAAGCTGAAAGGCACTTTTTACATCCATTTGGTATACTATGAATCCCATAAATGAGGCAAAGGCTAAAAATAACCTGATGGCTTCTATTCTTGCCACAGGAGCAAAAACCTCATCATAGTCAATACCTTCTTCCTGTGTGTACCCTTGGGCTACCAATCTTGCCTTATTCCTCACAACCACGCCTCTTTCATCTCTTTTATTTCTGTAGACCCACTTTGTACCAATCACCTTCATTCCATGAGGTAGATCTACAAGAACCCATACTTGTTGTAGCTTGAACTGTAACAATTATTCTTGCATGGCTTGAACCCAACTGTCATCTTGTAGAGCTTTAGTAATCTTTTTAGGTTCCTCCTGAGATAGAAAACAGGCAAACAAACAATGCTGTTGATCTTTGTGATTGTTTCTTTGCTGCTTTTGAATATAACTGAGAAGAGCATGAGCTCCTGATTTTTGCTGCACTTTGCTTCTAGTTTGCACAGCTGACTTAGGATCACCAAGTATTTGACTTTTTGGGTGAATATTATGAATCCTGAGTGTAGGAGTAGGACTGACTTCAATTTCTGTTGGTAAACTGTTGAAGTCAGTTATCACACCCTCCTCATCATAAGATGCCTCATCAAAAATTCCTGTCTCAGACTTGTGAAAGATTTCGAGCTCTGGCATAGGTGAATCATCAAGATCAAGCCTACCAGAATTAACTGTCTGACTACCAGTATTAACTGAAGGAGTACTGATAGAGTTGTTTTCAGGAACTGTCCCTAAATGCTTTAGGGCAACTTCTTCCAATTCTCTTCTAAAAGCTTGAATTTTAGGATTATCTTCTAAAGTGTCAGTAGAGGTAACTTTCTTCCCTTGTTGAGGTTCTGTCAAGGTCTCCTCTTTCTTTGAATTTGTGGAAGATGTCCTTGATTCAACTTTTTCTACAGTAATCTTTACAGCTGAAGGCACAACAATAAGCTCTACTTCCTCATCTTTTTCCTCAGAAGCATTTGAATTTGTTGTTTGTGAAGTACCTGCATTGTTAGTTACCTCTGAAGTACCTGCATGTGGGTTAGCTTGATTCTCCAAAGAGACAGGTATATAATTCATAGAATCAGTAAGATAGTCAATATCAAACATCCATCTATACCCTACTCCTTTGACATTAGGTTTATCTTCAAGAAAATTAACATGCAGATTTACTTCTACTCTTTTGGTTACTAAATTATAAACCCTATAGGCTTTGCTATTTAGTGAGTAACCAACCAAGAATCCTTCATCAGATTTTCCATCAAACTTGCCAAGCACACTAAGAGTATCTAATGGTTAACATGACACCCAAAAGGTCTTATGTAGCTAATAATTGTTTGTGGCCAAACACAGAGCTCATTAGGGAGTTTTGTTTAAGGTTTTGTCACTCTTACATATTAAAGATATAAACAAGCAATACTAATCTGCTTATGCCAAAAAGTGGTTGGTAAGAGAGAATCTGTTGCATAGTTCTAGCAGCTCATTAGGGTTACTGTCATTCTTTCAGCAACTCCATTTTGTTGTGGAGTTCTAGCAGTACTATACTCTTGTTTTATCCCCTTGTTTCCACAAAATTCAAGCATATCTCTATTCTTAAATTCAGTGCCATTATCTGATCTAATGATTTTAACCCTATGATTAAGCTGGTTTTCAATCTGCCTAATAAAGGTCTGAAGAATGCCACTAGTTTCATCCTTAGAAGCCAAAAAGAATACCCAACTAAATCTGGTACAATCATCAGTGATTACAAGGCAATAACTTGCATGATTAATGCTTTTCACAGAAGTAGGGCCAAAAAGATCCATATGCAAGGTGTGTAGTGGCACAGTGATCAATCTTTCTAACTTAGCCTTGCAAGAGGCCCTATGTTGTTTGCCTTTATGGCAGGCAACACATGTGTGGTCATTTTTGAAAACCTTGGAAGGTAGACCTCTTACAAGGTTTCCCTTCACAAGTTTGTTTAGATTTTTAAAATTGATATGACCTAACCTTCTATGCCATAATTTAGACTCATCAGATGTGGCTTTTGCAATCAAACAGGCAAAACCTTTTGCAGGAGAAGGTGTCTTCATGTCAAAACTGTACATATTGTGATGTCTAGGGACCTTTAAAAGTATCTGATTTTCATCAGGCATTTTAAAGTCAGAAGACACAACAAGACATTCAGTTTCAGTAAAAAGAACCTTGTGCTGCTTATCACATATTTGTGATATTGAGAAAAGGTTAAAATGCCCTAATTCTTTTACAAAAGACACACTATCAAAATCTAAATTACCAACCCTTATTCTTCCTTTACCAGAGATGTAGCCTTTGCTACTCCAAAGGTAACAGATCCTCCATTGAAATCTCAAAACCTCCAGTTGATCCTTTACCTGTCATGTGCCTGAGCTTCCACTATCAAATATACCTCTATCTACCATGTTCTTCAGTGGATGGTCCTGCACATGAAAAAGAGAAATTAGTTTCTCTTAGGGACCCAGGCCTTTGCAGGCTTGGGTCTGCCTTGTGGACCTTTAGCATTCACAGTTCTAATAAAAGTTGGTCCACTGTTATAATTGAAGTTTGGTCTAGTGTTTCTCCAATTATAACTTGCTGAGGTCTTAACAGCAGATCCCCAATTTCCCATTACAGCATTAAAATGAGACATTTGTGCTGTAGTTTTTGCAAAGGGTCTTCTTACAGATGAATATGATTTTGAAAAATCCCTTCTTTGATTAATTTGATTCTATCTGTGGTCTTTGGGACTCAATATCTATTTAAAGGTTTTGTGGTGTTACTGGCTTGTTTAGATTTAACAGTATTGAACTTAGGACTAACAGATTAAACTTTAGGCCTACAGAATTATATTTGTCCTACAGTATTAATATTAGGCTAACAGAATTAAACTTTGACCTACAGCATTAAGTTGTACTGATCTTGGAACAAATTGGACTTGCATGATTAATCCTGTTTTGCATTTGTCCATATGGTTTTTCTTTTACAACACCATTACCAGTATTAAACAACCTTCTTAACCTCAGCTTCCTAGCCTATTTCTTTTGATAATAGTAACAATCTTTATCAAATGACTTAGTCTACACTAACAAAAAACTTTCTTCTTTGTAAAAGAGTAAATCTTCCCCTAGTTCTCTTTCCATCATATTCCTTTCCTATTCTCGCCTATTAAACTTTATGTGTTTCTTTATCTTGAGTGGTTTTTTTTTTTTACCTTAGGAGTTTTATGAGTGAGTCACAACTAGGTTCAACTCTTTTGATTTTGGAGCTAGACACATCTTTTTCATTTGTTACTTCATACCTTGACTTAGCATCTCATTTGTTTACTTAAACTTTCTGATTCAAGTCTTATAAGAGTGCTCAGAGGTATTTCCATAAAGATCCTCCACTGTCATTTGATTGACAGATTAGAATGCTCAGAAGGGGAATTGTCATCTGACAATAATTTCAGGTTTTTGAGGACACTTTTTTACCATAAAACATACAAAGGAATCTTCAATTTCCTTTGTGGTGTAGGAGTTAATCTCCACTTAAAGGAGTGGGACACCTTTGAAATCATTGGTATTTGTAAATCTATTGTTCGATAGGTTTTCCTATTGAATCTCTTTTGACACTTAAAGACAGATAAATTCATTTCTTCCTTTATAACTTAGAACCTCAGCTTGTAGATTGTATTTTCAAACCCTTAATGCCAGTTTATCATTTGAACTATGCCAGAATAATTAATCTCCAAAGATTTTTGGGAAGTATCTTTTCCATTGTATCTCTGTTTTTCTGCAAATGTGTCCTTATTCTTTGACAGTTTTCATTCTATTCTGCTAGTATCTTGTAAGCTTTTTCATCTTTTCATGTATTTCATTAGCTTAAAAATGCAACGTTTTTCCATTTGGGAGAAAGTTGATGTTTTTTGAGAAGTGAAACAAGTTGTGCTTCTAGTTTCTTAACAGCTTGACTTTATGCAAGTATTGTTGCCTTTTGATCCATCCTAAACTGATTCATTTGGTCAATTCATTACAGTAGGTTTAAGATTATGATATGTGAATCAATGCATAGTTTTAGAACACAAAGATACCACATTGCTTGAGCTTATAGCCATAAGTGCATGATTTGTTTCTTCAGCTTTAGTATGTTCTCCCCAATTGACAATCCCATCATCCATTGTCAGCAAACCCATCTGATTCTTCTCTTGCTTCCCAGCTTCTTGATGTTGATACAGAGAATCTCTTTTTTTCTTTCCATCATGTATCCCCTTTGTTGTACATTCCCTAGCAAAGTGACCAGTGTTGTGACAATTGAAGCACTCAAGCTTCTTTTTGTCAAAGCCAACAGGCGTTTTTCCATCTACGCGAACTCTCCTTCCTGTTTTCTTTGAGAACTTCTTCATTCGAATAGCAATCATAGCTATTTGCCAATTGATGTCCATCTCTTCAATATCTACATCATCAATCTGTTCCAAATCTTCATGAAGTAAGTCCAAATCCTCTGTTTGTTTGGCAAAGAGGGAATAGATTACTTCATTAACAAAACCATCAAGAACTTCTTTTTCAGGAATATTGGTTGAAGAAGTAGAAGGAGTGCAAGAACTGTATGCACCAAAAAACCTGACTTACCCTTTATTTGTGCTACTTTGTTTTGTGAAACAAAAAGCAACATTTTGAGCACTTGAAGATGTTTTTGGAGCACCTGAATTTCTTGCCAAAACACTTATGGTTATTGTTCAAATCATCAATAGATAAAATTGTCAATCTCTGGTTTTGTTTCTCATTGTCATTGCCTGTTGGACCATGCTAAAGTCAAAGATCTAAGAAACTTATGTTTGCATTCTTTGTTGATACTTCAGCACCAGGAGCTTCCAATTGAGGATAATACGTAACTGTTGAAACCTGTACATATCTCTTTTCTAGTCCTTCAGGATTTGAGATTTTAAATGCTTCAAATGTTGTTTGAAATTAGCCCTTCTGCATTTTTCTTTGATTTGCATTACCACCAAAAAATTGTTCTGATGGCTTCCAAGATCCTTTTGCATCATCCATTCCATGAAATTTCTCATATGTCTTTAGGATATGGCATCAGCAAAATTTTCTTAGCCTTCCGCTCCTTTTCAACAGCTTGAATCTCGCATCAGTAACTGGTGTAAGTACTTCGAACAAACACCATTACTTTCCAATTGAAATTCTCTCTTGGAGTTACCATTCTATTTACCTTCCTTACTTCATTGTCAATGTAAATCAGGTAATGATCCATCTCCATAGCCCATATATCATACTCCTACTTCTTCAGAATTGGGAGTTTGATATTTGAGATAGCAGTTGTTTGAGGAATCACTTGTTGTTGTTGTTGTTTAGGTGCAGTACTAGTGTCTGATCTATCCTTCATGGTTGATTCTTCACCATCACTGAGATGTTTGTGAGAAATCATCTTTAGCGGTTGGAGATATTTTATATAGATTTGTAGGAGAGTGTTTGGTTTGTGATCTAGTGATTCTTATTTCTCATGAGTCCCCTTAATGGCTCTTGATGCCATTGTAGGTCTAGGTTTAGGATCTGACTAGCCTTTGTAAGACGATATTAACTTGGTAAATCAATCAACTATATGAGAGACACTGACTATGAAATTATTAAGTGTTAATGCGGATTTTAACACAAGAATATAAGAAAAACGATAATACTAAATTGCTATTAAGCTTATGCTTACTATGATATTTTAATCACTTACTTGTACATAACATTGTGCCTTAGGGTTACTCTTATACACCAAGAAACCCTAATGGGCTTATACAAAGTCATAGGATAATTACTATCCTTTCTAAGATATTCTAAGATAACTATTACTATTTTGTTACAATAAACAGACTTAATCCCCCCCCATAAACAGAACTAACTATGACCTGTATAACTCTAGTTACTGCTACTCTCCAGTAACTAACTTAGTACTGCCCAGACTAAACGTATTTACTGCAGTATTAAACCTATACTAGCTAAGGAACTAACTTTACTACAGACTTAACTGTTTTTATACAGTATTAAGTTTGTTACAATCTATTTTCCCAACAGTAATATTCAAATCAACCAAGGTAAACTAACCGAGTTAAACGAATGATACCAAAAATTGAATGATTATTAGAGTATAGAAGATTACAAGGTGTTTCCTATGGAATTAGAAGCTTTGCTTGACCTCTTCTGCTCTTCTTGTCTTTTGAAAATCGATTTTTTGGTTTGGGTATCAATATATATCAAGCACACCGAAAAATCATTTTTAGGTTTTCTATATAGTGTCTAGAATAGGGTCGTTACATCATATTGGTGGAAGTCAATACGGCGTATAGAGAGTTTCTTGGAGTAGAGGCTACGTTTGATATATTCTAGAATCTTCGTATATAATAAATCTTGGATACAACGTATTAGAGCTCCTGGATACGGTGTATAGGTCTTTGTTCTTTGTGGTTTCTTGTGAAGTGCATGCACAGATACACCGTATCTTCCTTGATGGATACAACGTATAGAATGTCATAACAGTATTCTTTAGATTTCTTCGTTTAAGCTTCAGAATGCGTGCCTTTTAGCTAATCTTCACAAAGTACTCCATAATTACTGCAATTTTCAAATATAAATGATTACGTACCAATTCATGCAATAATTATATAAAATAGGTAAGAAATATGGGATAAATGATGCTATAAAAGTGACGTTATTTGATGTCATCAAATATCCCCCACTTGAATCCTACTTGTCCTCAAAAATGTATCCCAAAGGATTTTCCTGTAAAGCATTTATTCGTTCAATTACCAGTACACAACCAAACACCTCACGAAGTAGGAAAATGAAAACAGTCAAATCACTCAAGTAATCTATGTGGTAACATGTAACTAATTTGCTCGATTGCTCGGTCATAACGAGTATTCTATCATAAGCTTGGCAAGGATACACATCTCTACCACTAAAGCTAAGGAGTAACAAGTTTATAAAGGTAAATCTGGTTTAAAAGGCTTAAAGGGTTTGATCACTCTTTCTAATCTCTATCGATACCAATATTCCAAAAAGGTGACAAAATCACACATACACAACCATAACGATGGGATAGACACATATGACTACATTCGAACCTTAATTCGAATAAGCTAAAGAATAGGACTAGTAGTCTTTACCAAAAGTCGTAAACCAGCTAGGGCGACAAACCACATATACATATCCATAATGATGGAATAGACATGCATGATTGCATTCAATTCCCTCACTCGAGAAAAACCAAGGGTTAGGACGAAGAGTGATATTGGGTATGGATCTTCTAATCTTTTTACCAAAAAGTAATAAACCAACAAGGGGACAAAATTACACATACATGGCGGTAATGACAGAATAGACATATGTGATGGCTTGCATCCTCATTCGGATAAAACCTAAGGGTTAGGGATTAGGAAAAGAGAAATAATTGTTGTTAACTAAAAATATACAAAAACAAATAGATTAAGTCCAAACAAATAAGGTACAAGTTGCTAGATACTTTCCTGATGAGGACATGATTCAAGAGCTAGTAGAGGAATATATGGATCACCTAGATCATGGCAAGAGTAAGAGTACCGCCAAAGATAAGTAGCCTTAAATATGAAGACACCATTAATTTATTCTATAATAATCTTGTTGACTTTTTCCCAAATTTAGTTTCCTTATAATTATAGGGCTTGGGTTTATTGTGTAGGCATTCAATATTCAATGATCAATAAAATTCATGACTTTTAGTCTTTTATCCTTTGTGATTCGTCTTGAACCCTAGTTAGGGTTTATAGCACGCTTTCGTTCTGCGTCAGTTGGTATCTAGAGCTTGTTAGTATAGTGGATGATGTCTGATTTAGAAGATCTAAAAACCCATACTGTTGGTGAGGTATGGTCTAGTGAGTACATGGATCATGGTTTTACCAAATCTATGAAAGAACTTGACATGTGTTACATAATGCTACAAGAACTACGTTACGTGATTGTAGGTGGGGCATTAATCCACAAGAATGACGAGGGTATCAAACACGAAGGTTAAACAATTCGTCCGACCATAGGAGATTTTGGAGGCATTTGTGTAAGCAACCAATCCCCGTTTAACAATGGAAGAATTGAAAAAATGGGATGAGGAAAAGGAGGTTCGAGTACCTACAACTAAGATTTTTTGTTCGAAAATTCTAATCAACAATTTGGTATATTCTTTAATTATCGATGGTTGTAGCATAAATAATTTGCTTTTAGGAAAATTGGTAGATTTCCTAAAGCTACCAATTGAGATTTGTCCAATTGAAGGTTACAAAGTTTATAGGGTTCCTGTGACCATAGGAAAGTCTTATAAAGTAGAAGTACTTTTTATTCGTGGATGATATTAATGAGTGTCATATATTATTGGGAAGACTTTGGCGATGTGAGGTTAATGGCAAGTATGATGTTAAACGAAATCTATACGTTTTCTCATGGGAAGGAAGGAGAATTGCTATGGTTCCACCCAAAGTAACACCACAATTACCAAAGCCCGAGGTTAAAGTTGAAAAAAAGATTGTGAAGGCCGAGGTTGTTGAGGACCACATTGAGAAAATCCAAGACCTTCAAAGTTATAAACAACATGATGACAACATTTCAACTTTATCGTTTGGAACAACAAATAAAGTTGGTACTTTGAAGACTTGTGAAGAAATTATGGTTTTTAATGACGAAGAAGATGTGAAAGGTTTTAATTGTGAGATAAAAATGGATTTCAAATGCGTTCGTAATTTAAATATTCGTGATTTAGATTATGGGTTAATTTTAAGGATGAGTATGAAAAATCAAATTAAGTTTTCAGTGGCAAACAAAGTGCTATTTTTATTGCAATTGAAAACTTAAGGGTCACTGATAAGGAGCACACAACCTAATGGTTTGGGTTATGGGTTGATCGTTGGGAGTATGGCATACGTTTTAGAAAATATAAAGGTTTTTGAGTGGACGTGAAGCGCAAATCTATTGAAGATAAGGTTCGTCGTGAGAAGATGTTCGATGTAGATGAAGCCCTTAATATTAAGAACTCAAGGGCCAGTTCTTTCCAAGTGAGGGGGATTCATGTTGAAGAAACCAAGGTCAATGCGGTTCGGGATTGGCCTTCACCTAAGATATTGCTCGAGGTTAGAAATAATAAAGTGGAGGACGCATTAAGTAGAAAGACCACTTTATTGGTGATGATTAGTAACGAGGTTGTGGGCTTCGATTTAATCAAGGATTTATATGCAAGTGATAAAGATTTTCATAACATTTGTATGGAGCTCAAAACCAAGCAACGTCGGGGTAAGTTTCATGTACTTGATGGTTATTTGTTTAAAAATAATCGTTTGTGTATTCATAATACTTCTCTTAGGAGTCAATTGATTAAGGGGGTACATGTGGGAGGATTGAGTGATCATTTAGGTTGAGATAAGACCATTGCTAGTGTAGAAAATCGATTTTATTGGCCTCGATTAAAAAGGGATGTTGGAGCTTTTGTGAAGAGATGCGTCGTGTGTCAAGAAGAAAAGGGTAAAGCACAAAATACAGGTCTTTATATGCCGTTGCCTGAGAGTCCTTGGGTTGATATTTTGATGAATTTTGTGCTTGGGCTTTTTCGCACTCAACGGGGAGTCAATTTCTTGTTTGTTGATATTGATAGGCTACTTTCAAATCCATAAAATACATATCTTTGTCACTAAAGATTTGGATGGATGGATCAAGACCAGAAGAACAACACCTGGTGGTTTCATATTCTGATGAGGAAATTGTAAAGTTTCTAACACAACCTGCCATAATTGAAATAAGTGGAGAAGATGGTAGTAATTTGAAGGATTTTTTGAATGTTTTAACTGTGAAGGAAGCTTATATTACCAGACCAATTATGGCAGTAGAGGATGAGCCTCTTATGATGCGACGATTAGGTCCAAACATTATTAAGGAAGACTTCTCTCATTGATCTTGATGGACGATATTCTGTAAACAAAAGTAAGCCATAGCATAACACATTGAGATGGATGGTTTGTGCGAAAAGAAGAACATGGGATCCCGGTATCACGTAGCTCAAGATATTAAAGGAATACCTTAAGGACAAGGTTTTTTTTGTGAGGTGGAGTAATGATACGATCCTGGAATTATTAATTGTTGAATTACTATTAAAATATGTGGTCCGTACAAAATACTTTAAAAAATTAATGATAATGCTTATGTGGTGGACTTGCCAAATACTATGAGTATTTCGAAGTCGTTCAATGTGTCAAATATATATGAATTTCACTCCGAGGACAAGAATGAGGGCAACCACTCGAGGATGAGTTCTTTAAAAGAGAGGAAGAATGAAGAGGACATGATTCAAGAGCTAGCAGAGGAATATATGGATCATCTAGAGCATGGCAAGAGTAAGAGTACTGCTAAAAATAAGTAGCCTTAAATATGGAGACACCATTAATATTATTCTAGAATAATCTTGTTGACTTTTTTCCCAAGTTTAGTTCCCCTATAAATATAGGGCTTGGGTTTATTGTGTAGGCATTCAATATTCAATAATTAATAAAATTAACGACTTTTAGTCTTTTATCCTTTGTGATTCGTCTTGAACCCTAGTTAGGGTTTATAGCACGCTTTCGTTCTGCGTCATTTCCCGACCATTCCCAAGATAAAGACACAAATCATGGACTACTCCATGTTTAGTAGACACAAAACAAACTCAAAAAACGTCTTTGATCAAAGATAAATGAAAACAATCCTTAGTTGTCGTTCCCATAACGGTCAACTCCCAGTCAGCTATACTATACATACTTTACAAAAACAAGTGGCGATATCTACCACTTTATACAAAACTTTACATCGTTGATTTATAACACGTATCAACGAATAATCGATCTTTCAAATAATACCATCGGTTTAAGCTTTAACGAACCTACTATCTCCATAATTTCCTCCTTTTTTTTGCTGTAATTTTCTAATTTTTGAGTTTTTTTAAACATAAATGATACGCTACGAATCTCGGTGTAATTTTACCATCTTTACGATCATAATAACTCCAGATAATTTCTTCCATAATTCTTCATACTCGGACGTACCAATAATTGTGATGGTATTAAAAATACATGAGTTTAACTACTTTTATATACCCATTGCAATGTGTAATTTTCCTAACCATACCAGAGATAGAAAATTACACAAGATACATGAAATACATACTTTACACTTAAAGCAACTAACAACTAATAAATGGACTTAATCTAACAGGGTAGGCTAAGGTGTAAAGGTGTAACGAAATAAATAGTTGGTGAAAACAGGAATGGTTAAACAGGTTTTTCTAAGGGAATCTTACTCTTAAAATTAGAGTAAACAAAGGGTTTATACAGGTTTTAACTAACCGGTGTGGTTAGTTAATAACACAACATATATAGTCTTTTTTTGGTGTAATCCTAGAAATTCACCAATTTAAACAAGTTACTCCATCTAAATCCATAGTACTCATTATTGTGGTCTCGAATAGATATACCAAGCCAAGTTCTAAAGTCTACAACATCACCGGCACACTCATATTTTTGTGGAATTTTGGTAAATATTCGGAAACGGATAAGGCTGAATCCTCACAAGAGTTTTGTGTGCAGGTTATGTAACCAGCGCGATTTTACTATATAATAAGAATTAAAAGTAAACGCGTACGAAAAAAAATTAGTAAAATAGATGACGTCGTAAATGATCTGAAAATACGAAATGTTACACAACGCCCTCGTTGTATAAAAATAACATTAAAAACGGGAAATAAAATAATTTAAACGAGAAACTCCCCTGATATTTGCTCGGTATGATTCTCCATGTTGAGTATATGAGCAAGAATGTGTCTTGTAAATGCGTATGGATACGAGCATGTCTACAACACACATAAGATTCCAGATTATAGATACTCCACTAGCGAGGTCCTGTGTAAGACATAAGAAAACCATGCAATCCTATCTCGGGTATCCTACGGTTAATAAAATAAAACAAAAACACAAACTATACAGGCAGACGATACGACGTATCCTAAAACCAGGATACGCCGTATTGAAACCTGTAAAAAGTATTTGAATACAGGTCAGTCTGCCAAATACGCTGTATCATATAATTAATACGTCTTATAGACATAACTGACAATAGTGTTTTAAGTGCAAAAAAATAAAGGACTGATAACGTCTAGACATTTAATACGTCATATAGTATGGAGCGGATACGCCGTATTGATGTCTGGGAAGACAGCCTCGATAAAAATATATTAAAAACAGTCCGGGTTGTCTCCCGGGAAGCACTTTTCTTTTCAGCTAAGTCTTTAAGTTAGACTTTACTTCAGCTCTTTATTCCCTTGTCACCAAACATCCTTTGTCCATGTTGCGAAAGATCTCTTGGTAAGCGTGACATGCATCTTTATTGGTTCTTGTTAAATCATCATACTCATATTCTTTTATATCAACATACTCTTCTTCCTTACATCGTCCCTCTTTGTGTCGTTCCTCCTTTTCCTAATTATCACTCTTATTGCATGCTCTACCATTTCTCTCATCAAGATAAGGACCATGGGTAGTATTGATATTTGTGTATGGTCCGCGTATGTGATATTTCCAATTAGTAAATGGATAGCATCCATGATCGTTAATTCTCCACAAGCATTCTTCAAGCTTTACCAACAATTTATAATCGAGTTCGTGGAAGTTTTCAAAAGATCTTTTTAACTATGCATAAAAATTTATCACACTTTGAGTAGCATCTCCCCATGACTTTTCATAAATGGCTTTCTGCTTAAGGGCTTATTCTTTAAAACTACTATCCATCAAATCATCACACCATTCATAGTCTTGAAAGTATGTCATGTAACCAAACCGAACCATTCCCGATAACTCTCCATTGTTACAAAATCCATCTTCATTAGAATTACAGGTGGGCTATTTATTTTTTCCATTCTTGAAACGAAAAGGTTCGCAAATATGATCACATATTTCATATGGTACTCTATCTTTGGACCATGGTTCACCAACTTCATTATTTAACTCGCTCTCATAATCTTCATAAGTCTTAGTTCTTTCAATATCATGAGTAAATAATGTGGAAAACTAGAGTGGGAGGGGGGGTTAAATAGTTTACCGCTTTTTAATTTAAGGTTTTAAAGTGTTTGTAAAAATTCTAGATTCGACTTTATGTGAATTCAATACTTGCACAATATGAACAATATACTTATCTAAACAATTAATAGGATAGTATGAGAAAATAATGTAAGACAAGAGATAAGAGTAAGAACAATCAAACCACGACGCGAGGATTTATAGTGGTTCGGTAATGAAGTACCTCTTCGCCCTACTCCACTCCTCGAGCACCTAACTCGAGAGTTTTCTTCACTATGTCAACAAGCTCCCTTATGGCGGAGAAAACCTTACACAACTTTTGCTTATCTTGATTTCCGATACTAAGCTAGATGTCGAGTTCTAATCTTAGCTAGAACCAATCTACCACAACTTCACAACTTCACTACACAACTTTGCTTCACGACTTGATCACGACTACACAACTTCTTCACACCTTAGTTTTCTTCATACCACTATTTCACCAAGTCACTACTATAATCACACCTAACTAACACTACTAGGAAAGATTACCAAAATCTAACAACTACACAACTTTACAATATTTACAAGTTATGATATGGATGCAATAAGATTGCAACAACACACAAAGGTGTAATACTTCTTCACTTAATGATGGAAGTATTCTTCTCTTGCACTTGAGGAATTAAGCTTGAATCACTTGGAAACAAAGCTTTATGATTAAATGATCAAAGGATTTAATGAGATGTGTGGGCTATTTTTGATCAGAAAGAATGAGTGCAAAAGGTGAGAAAATAGTGGGGAATAGTCCAGTATTTATAGGACAATCTGGAGGAGCGTCTACCTATGGGCGGTCCCCTTAAATAGGTGGGCGGTCACTTTAAAGATAAGGGGGCCGCCCGTGTATTTAAAAGGTCTCTCTAGACTAGGCGCTCCCCAGCCTGTCCTATTGTGTAGGGGGAATTTTCTGGAACTTTCTAGCCGTTTTAGGTCCGAAAATTTGAATTTTAAAATATTTATTTTGAATAAAATATTTCTTTTAATTGTAGAAAATATTTTGTAATGTTTATAAAAATGTTTATAACATTTTATAAAAGTGTGAGGTTGAATAAAAATTTTCTTTGATAATGAAATGCTTTAAGCATTTATTTATTCATACCTTTAAGTGATATAGTTTTTGAAATGAAAATTTACTACTAATTACTTGTTTACGTTTAATTATACATTGAACGTTTTTATATTTTGTGATTATCAAAACGTAAAGATTTGAAAAATATTAATAATGTTTTTAGGCATTATTTCTATCAACAGACTCAGTAATGATGATCTTTTTTCTATCCACTAGGGCTTGTAACTGTACTTCTCCGTTGACAGTTTTTGCCTTGACAGTAGCCCAGAATTGTTCAATACACGAAGTATATATAGTGGGATTGATCGTTAAAGCATACTTTATAGGATTTGCATTCAAAAAATCCACAATTTGTTTAAATCCTTCCCTTTCAGCGGGTTTAGACAAAAACACGACCAAATTGTGAGTAACAACAAAGTTTAGGGTCGTCATTGTGTTGGGTTTTGATGAAGAATGATGAAATTGAGTTAGAGTTTGTGATTATAGAGTATATGATTTAATGAAATAGATTAAATGAGTGATTGAAACCCTTAATCAAAATATTTATGAAAATACCCTCAACAACATTAACGTTCGCCAGCAGTTGTAAGTTTTTGCATAGCAGCATTAACTTTCAACTGGCAGTAGTAAGTAACACAGTAGTAGTAACTCAGCAGTAGTAAGTTATGCCTGATAGCATTAACTTTCAACAACAGTTGTAAGTTTATGCCTAGCAACATTAACTTTCAACAACAGTTGTAAGTTTATGCCTAGCAGCTTTAACTTTGAGTCACCAGCATTAACTCCAATTCCATTCCAAACACTCTGTATGTTTTAATATATTCCATTTCTAATTTTTATGGAATTTATTATTTTGTTTTTAGCCATTTTATCGAAAATCGTCGTTTTTAGCTATTTCTGAGTCCTGTGTTGGATAATTATCTGCTTTAACGTTTGAGAAATCAATAATTTCATATTTTAGCTTCGAGAGCTTATTTATTTTTCATTTTAATACTTTTCGACTTTTATCCGCGTTTGGCCGAAACCGCGTCAAAATAGTGTTTTTACAATTTTTAATATTTTAACTACGTGTTTTAAAAACAAATATTGTGGTACAAATGTTTTAGAAAAATAAAAATAAAAATATAATTTAAAAACATAATATATTAACCAAACACCCCTCTATTCAAGTTGTGTGCTCCTACTAAACTAAGAACCAAACACACCCTTGTCACATTATAATCTTACATTTTTTTCCTCTTGATATAAATAATTCATCCAAAACACTTAGATGTAAAAAAAATCAATCACCCCTCTCCTCGTCCGCGCTTTAAAAAAAAATTGTATCTCTCCTCCTCCCCTCTTCACTGTACGATGACACAAACCACCAAACCATAAAAATCCACCATTTTCAATTCCTAAATCACTTCCATTCAATCCCAAATCAATTATAAACTAAACCCCGTCATTCTTTTCAATTAAAATCCACCATGCATAAGATTTCCTCAAGTTCTTAATTTTCTTGATTTTTAATTTTGAAGGGTTTTGATTTAATTGAGGGTAATCGGAGTAACAAGAGTTTAATATTGGTTGTGTAGACAAAGTTTGATGAACAAAATCAAGATTTTAGGTCTCTCTTTTGGTTCTTGTGGTGTTCGGCCAAAATCAAACCCAAGAGGGCTTGATTGTGTTATTTTACTAACCAATGCATTGTGAGCAATTTTCTTCCTATCTTAATTTGGTTTCAATTATATATGTGCATACATGTCAATTTTGGATAATTAGGAATCCATGATTAAATTGTGAAAAAGAGGATTATTGGTTTATGAAAGTTGTGGATGATCAAATAGGTTTAGTAGAAATTATAGGATAGTTTGAATATATTGGAAGTGTATTTGATGCATAACATTGGCGATTTGATGGGGTTATAGAACCTTTATTTAGGTCAGAAAGTTTGGCTTAATCCAGCGAGATGAGCATTGTCGTAATCTGCGATTTAAGAGATTAGTGTGGTAGTGGTCGTTATAATGAACGTGTGGTAAAAATTTGGGCTTCCAACACTTAAAAACGAAAAAGATATGGCGATTTGAAGTTAGGAAATTGTTTCGGCAAAAATTCTGCATACGTCGTTTTAGTTGCAGAATTTTAGTCATTTGCGAGTAGTGTAATTGGGTCATGCCAATGTAGCTTTTCTAGATTGCAGGGACCCTGTGATAAGTGCTTCGAGTATACTTTCAAGAATAAGGCTCGTCAATTTTCAGATGTAAAGTGAGTAAAACCCTTTGTACAAGATTAGGTGTAAAGTGTGTTTGTTGTCCAGTAATTCGGGGGAAATTTGTAAATGATGTTGTGTGCAGCGGGTCAAACTTATTATTTTTGGATGAAATTTTAACTGGAGGTTTTCCATAATATGTGTGACTGCTAGATTTTTTCCAGATTTTATGTAATGTTTTGAGGGGTCTGCTGTAGCCAAACTTTTGCAAAGTCCAGCAGACCCTGTTTTAAGACAAAGTGTCATTGATGTGTCTTTCATGATAAGAATACTTAGGCTATGGTTATGGTGTGAACTTATGGTAGTTAAAAAACATATAAGTGAGTTAAACTTTAATATGAGGGAGTCGACTAGTGTGGACCATTTAGGCAACTTTAATGTGAACCGATCATTCTAGCTAAACATTACATTTTCAGAAAAAGTGTAACTAATAAGAATAATAAGTGGGGTTGTCATGGATTCCTAGTATAAATTGTCATGCATTATTATATATATTTATATATATATATATATTATATACTTATATATATTATATATATATTATATCAACATACACGAATATAATTACAATAAGTTGCATACTTTATATCATTTGAAATATTAATAATATATTATTATTATTAATAGGTCGCGATTGATTTCTGACGTTCCATCTTTTCGTGCTTTCTTGATTGGCACTACTTCTATCCACGGTGAGTTCATAGCCCCACCTTTTCTCTTTCAATGGTTTTCATAAACTATTTTCGGGGTGAGAATACATGCTCGTTTACTAAGCAAATTTATTGATTTCTACCACTTAAGCGTTACATGACTAATTTTAATAAAGTTTTTACTTGATTACTACATGACTTTCAATACATGGTTGTTTACTCATGAATTTACTAAAGCTTGATTTACTTACTATAAGATTTGAGATCATTGAATACCTATATATGGAACCATGAGTTTTGAACACATTACTTGCTTTACTTTTGGACACAAGTGCTTTCAAACTGTATGTTATCCAAATTGTTGCCTGAATATTATTGCCTAGGTTACCACAATGCCAATTAAGTCTCTTTTATCATGAACCGTTAATTACCTTTTAAGGGTAAGCGCGAATGTTGTGGGTAGATCTATCAGGGGGGGGGGGGGAAAATTTGACAATCCCGCCTGAATTTCTGGTCACAAGTTGGCCATGGTGCATTTAACATGGTGAGAACATTTATGGTGTTTTGGCATACATCCTATATACTATAAGGGCAAAAACAGTTAAAGTTTCGAGGTCATGAGCTTAGTGTAATAATACCATGTTTTGACTACTGAATTTTGTTTTGTAGTCTACTATACTTATATCTGTGGTCACTATGAACATTAACTTGAGTTATTATATCACTACTTGGATTTTCAGAAATAACACTTTGAAAATGTTGTACTCTACTTTTCTATACTGAAATATTTCATACTGTTTTTCTTAACCTATGAATTCACCAACATTATTGTTGACGTTTTTGCATGTATTTTCTTAGGTTATTATTTTGCTAGCTGAGCATTGGGGAGCATCGAGTAGCGTGGGTTCAAACAAAACTCAAGGACTTGGTTTTTCTTCACAATTCGATAACTATTTTTCCTTAAATATACAAAATGATTCACGTTTGAAATCTTGTAATCTTGTTAAATTATAAATTATTGAGACCTGATTTTACATTTGAAATTTTAATCGAATGTGACATTTTAGTAACGTCTCTTTTGAGGTTGTTTTCTGTAACTTGTACTTTATACTATGAAGTAGCACCCCAAAGTGGTATTCCGCTGCGTTGTGATTTTATGGGGGTGTTACAGAGTGGTATCAGAGCACTGGTTATAGAGAACTAGGTCGTTTTCAAAACCTAAACTATAACCGTTTTTCAAAAACTTTAAGAAGTCATTCACCATTGTTCGATATCCGTGCGCGGTTGCTCCCATGTAACTTATATGCTCTCTTTTGCATCCATATTTCTATTTACGTTATAATTTGTATATAATACTTAGTTATGAAAAAAACACCACCAAAAAAGGGGGTGAATGAAACTTTCGCTCTTTTCGTCTATTTACGACGCCTTACTATTTACCTTATATCGGTCGGTTATATATATGTTGACCAACTTGATTATCGCGTACTTCCTGTTTTCTTATTTTCTCTTAACTCGAACATCAATACTAGTATTATATAAGGAATACCCCGCAACAATATATGAGCTACTTCTCTTAATCTCTTTTGCTCATCTTCTGATTGTAGCTTATTTATATAAAAGCGATTTATATAAGTGTTGACTATATACGGTCACTTATGTTACATTGTGGAGTACCTCTATATTTTTATATAAAGGTTGTCTGTATGAATACTAAACCTCTTTTAAGACGTTATGATTGACGCAATGGTTTCATTTATTTTAAGATATCGTAAGTGATACGATGATCTCCGAAACGTTTTCATGACATTAACTTTATTTCCTTTTGATGATATTGAAATTCAGTGTAGTTTGTTAGTTCCACTAGTTATTTTATCATTCGACTCCGAGTTTGAACACTCTTCTTATCCTTTTGAATCGCATATATTGCTTCATAATCTATTGTTTTGAAGTCTTCCAGTTGATGGGAATACGACTTTAACTTGTCACCTCGGATCGTGCCGTCTTTTGGCACTTACCTTTGGAACGCGATTGACTAACGTCTCATTATTCTTCTCGTTACTTCTTATGATTTTGAACAATCATGCCGCCAAGGAGACTCCTTCTTCTCAACGTAACATTGTTTTGATCTCGTGTTTTGTGTGACAATGCTTAAGTAGGCTAATTTATAATTATCTTATTGAAATGAATTGGGACGCCTCTTCATTTGAATAAGGAAATTTATATACCTGTGAACCATAAATTTCTAATTCTTATTTACATGGATTGGGACGCCTTTGGATGTAATGATCGGTTTGCTAAATAAGTGGGATTAAGTGTTTGGGCAGTTCGTACATAACTTTCTTTTCGATTGTTAACCGTGTGTACGAATAATTAATTTTCTTCGTTCATTCTATTCCTTATCGTTATTATCTTCATACGAATGAGTCTTTAGACTTCCTTCGGTTCGTAATTTGTTCATTTGATTATTTCCAAATGTGTATCCGACATGGCGTGCGTCTCTTTTAACAAGTAATGTGTCCGTACGAATCATTCATTGCCTTTATTCTTCGAATCGCTATCATTATTGCTTTTGTACAAATGGCTATCCTGAACTTCTTTCAATTCGTGATTTGTTATATGGATTTTTCCGACTGTGTATCAACCGTCGCAAACCCTATGGAGATAAGTCGAATAGAGCACCGGGACGGCGCTCCCTCAAGGTGAGAAGACTGTAGCATCTCGTATTTTACGGTCAATATTTTAACCGAGCTCTAAATTCCATTTCTAATTTTTATGGAATTTATTATTTTTGTTTTTAGCCATTTTATCAAAAATCGCCGTTTTTAGCTATTTCTGAGTCCTGTGTTGGATAATTATCCGCTTTAACGTTTGAGAAATCAATAATTTTATATTTTAGCTTCGAGAGCTTATTTATTTTTCGTTTTAATACTTTTCGACTTTTATCCGCGTTTGGCCGAAACCGCGTCAAAATAGTGTTTTTACAATTTTTAATATTTTAACTACGTGTTTTAAAAACAAATATTGTGTACAAATGTTTTAGAAAAATAAAAATAAAAATATAATTTAAAAACATAATATATTAACCAAACACAGACACCCCTCTATTCAAGTTGTGTGCTCCTACTAAACTAAGAACCAAACACCCCCTTATTACTTACTTTTTTTTACTTGATATAAATAATCCATCCAAACACATAGATACCAAAAAAACACAGTTTATAAAAATTTTGTATCTCTCCTCCTCCCCTCTTCACTGTACGACGACACAAACCACCAAACCACAAAAATCCAGTGAATTTAGGGAAACAATAGCTAAGTCTAGAGGGTATTTGGTCAAAAAGGGATGAAAATACTGTTTTACCCGTGACTGTCTAAGCCGGTCCCCTTAATTAGGGGTCGGCCCCTGATTTGATTCTTTTGTATATATAATATATAGGTAATATATATATATATATATATATATATATATAACTAAATATCAAATAAAAGGAGAGAGTAAGTATTCCGTAAGGCTTTTTAAAAGATATTTACTTTTAACCAAAGCAAAACCCAAAAAAAACCTTCCCGGGTCGTTTCCCGACGAGGCGTGAATTGAAAATCGAGGTTAAGTTCGTGATCGCGTGTTTGAATGATCAAGATTTTGATTGGGTTTTCTAATTCTACGGGAAAAACAAGTAAAGGGCAACCTAAATCTAAAATGAAAGCAAGAACGAGTTTAAAAACGTTAACGGAACGTAAAAACGCGACCTTAAAACCTAATTTATCAAATTTTAACCCTACAATTGCAAATTTATTTTTGAAAGGTCCTAAATGATAAAATAAAATTTTAGAAAAAAGAATTATATATTTTTTATTTTTATTTTATTTATTTATTATGAATTAAAAAACTAATTTAATCTAAAAAAATAATTAAAAATACTAAACTAAATGGGAAAATTTTGAAAAAATTATGAAAAAGTCCTTTGAACAGTTTAGATCTTAGGAAAAATAAAATGGCTTAACCAACTTATTGAAATAAGCTGGAAATGAGCTATAATAAGCTGTTAAGCTAATTGGACTAAATGACCTTAAATAATAAATATGACAAAGTGTAATTGAAAAGGACCTAAGGGCAGATGGTGTTGAGGTGTGTGTTAAATATGCTGGTAGTGAAAGGGGGAGGTTACAGGTTCGACCTTTGTGACCTCTCTTTTTTTGAAAACATTTTTTTTATTTTTCTTTTTTAAAAACTTATAAAATAAGCAAAGATGACAAGCTTTAAAAAAGAAACTTTTTACAAAACTCAAAAATAAGCTGGTAATAAGCAAAAGAAAATGACAGTTTGCCTTTTTTAAAACTAAGTTATGAAAGGCCAAACTGTTTGCCTTTTTAAGAACAAATAAGCAACAAATAGAGACAAATAAGCTAAAACACATAAAGCCCTAGACCTAATAAGCAAATAATATTAAAAATAAGCAAGGGAAATAAGCAGAAATGGGCTTAAAGCTTAAAGACATAATGAAAAAAAAAACAGTTTAAAAAGGGCTAAACACTACTTTTAAGCTAATATTTAAAAGCCATAAGCTATCCTTATGGCTTAATGACCTATATGCAGATCAAGCTTATCCTATAAGCTTCGAGAATCAGCAAAGAAAAAAGAGTTTGAAACTTAAATAAGCTATGAAAAAGGCTTATGAAAAAGGGCTGTTAACTTAGTATATGCTGAGTTTTTCAAGTTTTTGTAAAAACTAAAGCAAGAATGCAGGCCTAATTTAAGCAATGCAATAGACTTTAAAAAGACAAAATAAGCTCAAACAAATTGAGCTTATACACCAAAGAGCTTGTGCAAGAATTTTCAAATTCTAAAACTAACTTTAACTAACCTAAAATTAAGATTGAAAAATGGCTTTTTTAACTTAAAAACAGAAAAGTAACACTTTGACAGATTGAGAACCAAAACCACAATACTAAAGCATACTTGTCCAACTTTTTACTACTGCATTTAAACACCACAAAACAAGCATGAAAACACACTAAAAGGCACCTAATCAAAATCTTAAACAAATAAGCTGACAAAGAAAACTAAAAATACCCTAGATTCAAGACATGTTTACTAAGATCCTTAAAATTGACTTTTAAATTTTAAAAACTTAAATAAACTAACTTATAGGCTTAATTTGAGCTCTTCAAAATTTTAAAGGTCAAAAGACACCAAGCAGTATTAACTCATGTTAATACTGCTAGTGCCAAACACCCCTTAAGAAAATGAAAATCCATATTAAGCTTATAACAGTTTGAGAAAACTTAAACAAACTCAAAACAGATTAAGCACAAGGTAAAATAAAGACAAATAAGCAACTGTGACTCAGAAACAAGCACTTAAATAAGCAAACAAGAATAGCAATTTAAAACAATGTAAAAGGCAGTTTTATATAAAAACATAAGCAAATGACATGTAAGCAATAAGCGAGCATAAATAAGGTATAAGCAACACTAATAAGCAACAGTAAGTAAAGATAAGTAGTACATAAGCAGTAGATAAGCAAATAAGCAATTTTAAGCTAAAAAAATGAAAAGTGAGGACTTACAAAGCCCTTTGCTCTAAACAAGGGCAATTAAGCTCTTAAGAGCTTTGTCTACAAGCTCTAGCTTGTTTAAAACAAGCTAATAAAAACCTATAAGCCCTTCCCTTTTTGGCCTATCTTCTAAATTAGCTTTTGAGTGACTTTTGGTTAAAAGACTTAAACACTATAAGTTATTGAAAAACTTATAGTGCTTAATTAAAACAGCTTAAGTGAAATGTAAAAAGAGCTTATGTGAGCTTATCAAACGTTTTTAAAACATAAATGGCATTAACTTAAAACAGGATTTAACATAAAAACTTAAATTTTCATTAAACTTAAAAATAATTCAAAGCTTTTAATAAAAGTACAATAGGCTAAAAAACTAAAATAAAAAGGCAGAAAAAAACTCGATGCCTCAAGGGCTTGACAAAGGTCCTATATATATATGAATGTAAAGGTCTTGGGTCTTCTACTTTGTATCTCTGTGAGAGAAAACAAGAAGTGTGTTTCTTGTGCTAGGTAAGTCGAAATCTCATCATAGCACAAATTTCTTGCTACAGCCAAGCCTAGTGCCTTAGCCATTGATTTTGTTCTTCATCCTTTGTCAAATGGGTTTTAAGAAGATTGCCAAGTGATTAGGATGCTTATGAAGTTGTGGTTTGAGGGTTTTGTTTGTTAGAGCAGGGTCCCGAGGTGAAAGTGACAGGAGATAAATAGTGAACCTGCGAGAAAAAGGTTTATTGATTTGGGGATAACGGGCGTTTGGCCCTGTTTATGTTAAGTATTTGCACCGTTAGTCCTTTTGGACTAACAACGTTAGTCCTTGAGGACTAACGATGTAAAAGTGAAAGGGATGTATTGTTTGGACTTGGTTAATGGCTGTTAAGTCATTAGGCTTGGTAGATTTGGGCCAGATTTGGTTTTGGGCCCAAGAATGTTTTAAGGCTGTATTAAAAGCCTTGTATAAACCTTAATGGGCTGACCCGGCCCATTAGATGGGTACGGTTTGGCCCATTAAGTATGTCTTTGGTTTCGGCTTTGTCTTTGACTTTGACTTTTCGGTGTTGACTTTGACTTTGACTTTTGTTGACTTTGACTTTGACTTTTTGCGCTCTTTCCATTCCCGTGCTCGGTTTTTGGCTTTGTTTTTTTCCTTTAGTGAATATCCGTTACCTGCACATCATAAATAGCAAAACACACATATATTTGGTATTTTATGTCCGTTTTTGATCATTTAGGCTCGTTTTTATAGGTAAAATGTATGTGTAATTAAGCACATACCAGTCCCCTTAAAGATAAGGGGACCGCCTTTATGAATTAAGGGGCCGCCTACTGCTATTTTTTAGATTTCCCAAAAAATCATTTTTTCCCTCTCAATTTTGTGTGAGAGGTTTTGTTTTGGTGTTAATTTTGCAGCAAGTCCATCCTTTTATTTATGGCAATTAAGATTTTATTAGCACATCAGCATTTAAGCATTCAACAATCAAACATATATATACAAGTTGTAGGATAAAACTATTTCACATAATTTTGGCATATAATCATATATGAATTGAAGACCAAAAGAGTGAAGAGCATAGTAACTAGATATAATGCACAAAGAATTTTTCTTGATAAAAGGGTTAAGTTAAAAACGAACCAAACTTTTGTACAAATACTAGTGTGTGCCTAAGTGCGACAAATGTGGAGTAGCGATTATTTCGACACTAAGACATGGTAAAACCTTAAGAAAAATCTTAAAATGCTCCTTGATTTAATTTTGCTCAACCAAGATTGGTCCTAATAAAATATTAGATTATAATATTTTTGACAACAAGTAGCGAGAACATTAGCATATGGAAAAATTTTTTGAGCATAATCTCAACAATAGTATGGAAAATTGATTTTCATAAGTGCTCCTAGTTGTGAGAAGAATTTTTTAGAAAATAAAGATGTAGACTATTGAGATATAAGTGTTTTTTTTTTACGAATGATATATGCATTTAGATTAAAAGAAGTTGTAAAAATTTGCTTAAGACTTTTCCCCAATCCTTTGTTTTTTTTGTAAAAAAAACCTAGACACAGAAAACAAATTATTTTAGTCAGTCGGGTGGGTGGTCCCCTTAAAGTCTGGCCGGTCCCTTTAAAATTAAGGGGGTCGTCCTTTATAAATTAAGGGGGCCGCCACCTGTTGAGAAAATTTTTCTCAGATTTTTTGACAAACAGTTCTTTGATGATTATCATTTCTTTATTATGCCGAAAACTTAATCAATTAAGTTCCAATCATCCCCTAACCTAAAACTAAGTGAAGTTAAATGACTCACGTTAAGTGGCTTAGTTAAGAATATCGGCTATTGTTGTCTTCCGATGAACCTTTTCTATAGAGAATATTTCCCTTTTTTTGAATACTATCAGTGAAGAAAGTGAGGCGAATCTCAATGTGTATATTGTTCTAGAGTTGTTGAACCGGGATTCTTACTTAATTCTAATAGCACCATTTGTTATCACTACGTTATTGGAATGTCCGTCTAACCTAACGTCATAAGTCTACGAGACTTGTTTCATCCATAGGGCTGTTGACAATGCCTTTCTGCGCTATACATATTCCCTTCGTTGTGGAATGGCAAGTAGTGGTTTGCTTCTTTCGAAACCACGAAGTTAGGCCAACATCCCATAAACGTGCAAACACCACTAGTGCTCTTGCGATCTACGTAATCTCCCGCATGATCCGAATCCGCATACACTATTGTTTCTATGCCGGATCCCTTAGGATACCATAATCCTAAATGCGTAGTGCCTTTAATGTATCGGAAGATACGTTTAACCGCTTCTAGGTGAGAGGTTTTGGGATCCTCTTGAAAGCGTGCACAAAGGCAAACACTAAACATGATATCGGGTCTACTTGCCGTTAAGTATAATAAACTACCTATCATGCCTCTATATTTGGTATTATCTACGGACTCACCTTCTTCGTCTCTCGTGAGTTTGGTTTCCGTAGACATAGGGGTTTTTATTGGCTTAGAGTCTTCTAGTCCAAATTTCTTAAGCATTTCCTTAATATATTTTGATTGATTAAAAAATATTCCATCATCTAATTGTTTTATTTGTAATCCTAAGAAAAAATTTAGTTCCCCCATCATACTCATTTCAAACTCATCATGCATGATCTTGGCAAAGTCATCACACATTTCTTGACAAGTTGATCCGAATATAATGTCATCAACATATATTTGGACAATAATGAGATTGAAGTCTTTCTTTTTAGTGAAGAGTGTGTTATCTACCATTCCCATGGAGTAATTATGTTTAATAAGAAAGGCTTTTAATCGATCGTACCAAGCTTTTGGGGCTTGTTTTAGACCATAAAGAGCTTTCTTAAGTCTATAGACATAATTAGGTTTTGCGAAGTCAATGAATCCCGGAGGTTGTGCCACGTAAACCTCCTCATTGATAAAACCGTTAAGGAATGCACTCTTCACATCCATTTGGTATAACTTAAAGTCTAGTGCGCAAGCATAAGCTAAAAGTATTCTTATGGACTTTAGTCTAGCTACGGGTGCATATGATTCGTCATAATCAATTCCTTCTTGTTGATTATAACCTTGGGCGACTAATCTAGCTTTGTTTCTAGTTACAATGCCATTTTCATCGAGTTTATTTCTATATACCCATTTTGTTCCTATAATGGTCATATCCATGAGATTTGGGACTAGTTTCTAAACATCATTTGTTTTAAATTGGTTTAGTTCCTCTTGCATGGCCATTACCGAATTTTCATCTTTTAATGCCTCATTTATATTTTTAGGTTCTATTGTTGAGATAAAGCAAAAGAAATTGCTTTTGTCTTGAGCTTGCGACCTAAGAGTTCTTTGATTTAGATTTCCAATAACGTTTTCTAGGGGATGAGTTTTAGATTCTTTAATATTTACAATTTGATTATTTTCTAATAAGATGTCTTCAAGATCATTTCCTATGAGTTTTGTTTTACTCACCTCAATAGCTTCTTCTTCGACTAACTCATCATCTTTCAATGGTGATGTTTTAGGCAGGGAAGGAGTTTCATCAAAAGTTACATTCAACGACTCTTCAACTTTCATTGTTTGTTTGTTATGTTTTATGTAGGCTTTACTATTGTGAATATCCTAGGAAAACACCTTCGTACGACTTTGGGTCGAACTTGGTGAGGTAATCTTTTGTATTGGTATTAGGAATATAACATTTATTCTGATACTCTAAAATAGTTAAGGTTTGGTTTCCTACTCTTAACAATTCGTATGGATTTTTTCTAAAATACATTAATGGAAACTCTCTTGATTATATAGGTTGACGTTTATCTCACCGCATTTACACCAAAAATTTTAGGAATGGATTGTTCGTTTTAACATGGTTCTACTCATTTCTTGTAGAGTGTGATTTTTTCTTTCTACTATCCTTTTGATTGTGGAGTACGAGGAGCGAAAAACTATGAGATATCCCATTTTAATCACAATAGTTCCGAATTATATTGCATTATCATTCTTCCCAACCATGATCCGTTCTATTTGAGACAATGGTCACATTCTAATTTGGTTTTGGCTCATTTTTGCTAAATATTTCGAATTTTTTGAAGCTTCGGTTTTTATTTCTTAAAATCTTAGTCCATGTGGATGAGAATAGTCACTACGAATCCTAAGGTACTACGATTCTTCCATAACTTGTATGGCGAAGGGCCAACAAATCCCTGTGAAGTAGTTCTAATCATACTAGTTGTTGAAATATATTTTTTAGCCTTGTGACTCGCATGAGCTTGTTTTTCCAACTTTTGCAAGCATCACAAAAATGTAGGTCATATTTTAGTTTGGGTAGGTTTCTAACTAATTCTTTAGATGCCAATGATTGAATTAATTGCATATTAGCGTGACCTAATCTCCTTTTCCATAGTGTGGAGTTTTCGTCTAATGTTGCAAGGCATATTTTGTCTTTCGGTTTATTTCCTAGTGTCATTACATATATTCCTCCTTTCCTAATTCATTTACGTATAACCTTTTTGTCTTTGATTATTTTGCTATCGTGTTCGGTAAAATATTACTTTGCATTTTGTTTCTATCACATATTTTGTCGCTACAACCCCCCCTCGCATGTTATATGTGTTAAAGTTATCTACATGCTCAACATTTTCAATATTAAGGGAGTCGTGAGAATCATTAATTTGCCTTATGATTTTACCGCAGAAGTTGCTCCCAAAGATTCCGTTCATCCGTTGGTATGCTTTGATGAAGAAAATAACTTTCGATTACGGTTCATGTGTTTTGAGCATACAACTATCTTTAATGCCACTCATGGGTTCCAAGTTTAATCCTAGCATATTTCATCGGGCGCTTGAGCTACAAGACAAGTTTCATCTTTAGTCTTTTCTACTTCATCTTCTCCATTGTCGCTCTATGCTCCTCCAATAAAAAAAAAAAAAAAAAAAAAAAAAAAAAAAAAAAATACGTTCTTTGAAATCGTTGTTCTTTGGCGGCTTTGAACATTCTCCAATGAGGTGATTTGGATCACCACATCTAAAACATTTTCTTTCACTTTTACCATAACCATCATTTCTACTTCTTTGGAATGTTTTCCTATCGCCTCGTGGTTGTCTTACCAATCTTCCTCGTCTCTTGAAGAAATTCTTGAATTCCTTTACGGCTATAGCATACTCTTCGTCTTCATTGTCGGAGCTTGAGCTATCTTCATTACTTACTTCCTTTTTTACCTTAAATGCAAAAGATCTACTTTGTTCTTTCTTTCCTTTGACCGTTTCAAAATCTTTTGTTCTTTCTTGCCTTTGACCATTTCGAAATCTTTCTTTATTACTTATTCATAAACTTTCATAGTTTTTCCATATCCCCAACAGAAAAAAATAAAAAAAATCAAGTTCGTCAAGAGGTAAGGTTGTTAGATTCTTTGATTCTTCAATCGCCGTGACTTTCACGCGCCATTTTGGATGTAATGCCCTAAGAAACTTCCTAATACAATTCTTCTTGCTAGAAAAACCTTCATCAAGTGCTTTTAGACTAGTAATAATAGTGTTAAATCTAGCAAATCCATTATCTATCGATTCCTCTTTCGGAATCGTAAATTGTTCATATTGTTGAACAAGAAGATCTATTTTATTATCTTTGACTTGACTATTACCTTGGTGAGTGATTAATAAAGTATCCCAAATTTCTTTTGCGGTTTTACACATAAAAATTCTTTCGTATTCTTTACGTGGCAAAGCATTATAAATTACCATTTTAGCTTCATTATTTTTAGCAAGTTTCTTTTTAAGATCATCGCTTTGTTTGTCAAATGGTACAATTTCATCCTTTTTAGTTTCGGGATTATTTTGAACGGGAGGAAAATCATCATAGGTAATAATATGCCAAAGATCTAGATCTTTTGATTTTACATAAGTTTCGAATCTATTTTTCCAATAAATAAATCCATCACTTTCAAATAGTGGTGGTCTTTGCATAGATTGCCCTTCTAAATATTTTTTCGATTCCATAGATCGATTCAAGTTTTAAAATACAATTTATTTTAAAAATCTTGTTTGACGTGGCTCCTGATACCAATTGTGGAAAACTAGAAGGGGGGAGAGGTTGAATAGTTTACCGCTTTTTGATTTAGTGTATTATTTGTTTATAAAAACTTAGATTCGATTTTATGTGATCTCAACGTATACACAATATGAACAATTTAACTAAGTGAATGAATAATAACAAGATAAATAAATATGCAAGACAAGAGATGAGAGTTAAAAAGATCAAACCACAACACATGGATTTATAGTGGTTCAGTAACGAAGCTCCTCTTCGCCCTACTCCACTCCCCGAGTAACCAACTCGAGAGTTCTCTTCACTATGTCAACAAACTCCCTTTAGGCGAAGAAAACCGTACACAAGTAGCTTACATCAATTTCTGACACAAAGCCAAATATCGAGTTCTAATCTTAGCTAGAACCAATCTCCCACACACACTTTGTATTTTGAGGCCTAAAATACTAACCGCACTATCAACACTTCACTTCACCTAAACACTAACACGATCACCCCGATCTATCTATTCTTACTATGATCACCACGATCTATCTATTCTCTCTACGATCACCACGATCTATCTATTCTCTCTACGATCACCACGATCTAACTATTATACACACTTTCACAATATACACAAAAGATTTATAAGATATGATACAATCGTAACAATGTTACGACAATACGAACTAAGCTATAACACTTCGTAACTTGATGGTAAGAAGTATTCTTCTCTTGCACTTGAAGATCTAAGCTTGAATCACTTGGAAACAAATGCTTAAGATTAAATGATCAAAGGGATGAAAGAAATATATATACTAATTTAGAACAGAAAGAATGTGTGCAAAAGGTGAAAAATCAGTTGGAAACAGTCTGCTATTTATAGGCAAAGCTGGAAGCGTTTTGGACAGGCCGGCCCCCTTAGCTCCTATGTCGGCCCTCTTATCACTAAGGGGGGCGCCCTTACCTTTAAGGGGGCCGCCCAAGGCCAGATGCTCTTTTTTTGTCTTTTTCAGGGGAGGTATTTCCTGGATCAAATATATCCGTTTTTAGGTGAAAATTTTGAATTTAAAACATTTATTTTGAATAAAACATTTCTTATAAATGTAAAAATATTTTGTATAAGTTTATAAAAATGTTTGTTACATTTTATAACAAAAATGTGAGGTTGAATAAAAAAAAATTCTTTGATCATAAAATGCATTGAGCATTTATTTATTCATACCTTTAAGTGATTAAATTTTCGAAATGAAAATTTACGACTAATTACTTGTTTACGTTTAATTTTACATTAAGCGTTTTTACATTTTGTGATTATCAAAATGTAGAGAGGTCGAGAAATATTAATAACGTTTTTAGGCATTATTTCTATCACCATGAACGCCTATTAGAAAAGCCAGAAGCTGTATGACAATATAGTATGCGTGACATTCAATCGCGCCCATATTTTAGTAAACACATATCTCAGAACGTATGAAATGGTTAAAAAAGCAAAATACGTAAAAAAAACTTGCTCATAGCTACCATAAAGACTTCGAAATCAAAAATTAATACAATTATAAGCCGGAATCTTATGATGTCATTAGTATTAATTTTCTGCAAACACAGAACTTAAGAGTGTTGTCAAATACTTCTTGACACTTACAAATAGGTGTGTCATACTTAGGCATATGGATGGATTGCTTTTACCAACCGTGATGCTGATTTTGTTGTACCGTGCATAACGTACATTTAACAAAAATCAGTATATGTTTTTACTATTCATGTATGTGTTGCATAAGTATTATTTAATATTTTATTTGTCTTTATTCCTATTTGGTCTGCAATAATACTACTTTCTTCGAGTTTGTATCTCTTTTTATAAATTACAAAAATACAGAATGTACTTGCCAACCTACACACTTTTGAGACTATTTCAACAATATATAAAAACGACTTCATTCAAGCAAGCGAGAAGAAACATATATAAGCTTGTACACTTTTAACTAATGTATGTAAGGTCGTTAGTAGATTATGGATAGAAGTCGTTGTACGTTACCAAGAAATGAAATACTGAGATTTGTGGACGTACGAGAAAAGCCAGCATAGAAAGCCATATGAAAGGCGGTCTGCCCCTTTTTATCGTTCGATGCTAAAATTTCTACAGGCTTCAAATGAAGTCGATCATGAAGTCATGCAGACCCATTTCAGCCTCCAAACCGAGCCATTTTAGCCCTCACTTTAGCTCTCAACAACACCCATTTCAATCCAATTTTAGCCCCCAATCACACCCATTTTAACCCCTAGACTCGCCCACTTCAGCCCCTATTTCAACACCCAAGCACTCAGCCCCTATTTTAGCACCCAAGCGCGCACG
>BQNB010013094.1:0-27530 GCA_026074375.1 Tanacetum coccineum | reverse complement strand
GGGAGTGGAGTAGGGTGAAGAGGTGCTTCGTTACCGAACCACTATAAATCCTTGTGTTGTGGTTTGATATTTCTAACTCTTATCTCTTATTTCTTTATTTGTTCTTACTTATTTATATTATTCATATTGTGCAAGTATTGAATTCACAAAAAGTCGAATCTAAGTTTTTATAAACAAACATAAACATTAAATTAAAAAGCGGTAAACTATTCAACCCCACTTCTAGTTTTCCACATCTATAACAAAAGGATGATTGATATCTAAACCATTAAAATGAGATGTTTAAGAAACTATCCTCATATGTCTCTAGGGGCATTGGCGTGTTGCTAGACGCTAACCTTTGCTTGTATAATTACTTGATTATTATGACGTGTGCAAGTGGGAGCTATTGGAGTGTGCGCGTGTCATAATAAATAATTATATGGCTAGACACATGTGAGCATATCATGTCACACACATATACACTGAGGTGCCATTTTATATATCGTATTTATTGTATTTACGGTATATAAATAACCTACGTAATTTGGGATCAATATTAGGCTTCTAAAAAATAAGTAGTGTACTATATTTATTGGACTTGAAAAGTTTAAGAAAGCCTACAAACACCCTTTAGGGTGGCCAGCCTATAGAGAGGGAATTAAGGATAATATCAAAGTTTTTATGGTAATTAAATATGAGATATTCTCTCATTAATTTGATTACCAATTTTCCATAAATCCTCTCCTCTTTTCTCTCTATATAACTCGGCATACAAACACATACAGGATATGTTTTTTTGTTTTCTTGATCCAACTTTTGTATCTTGTTCATTCAAAAGTGTTTTATAAAGCTACTGGGTTAAGACTAACATCAATTTGGTATACAAGGAAGTGTAGTGTAGATACATCATAGAGGTGATCTCCATTGATCACTTAGTTTCATTAGGCGTTTCGTGTGAGGGTGAAGGTCACCCTTTGATTCTACTGATCACGCTACAAAGTTATTAATCTTTTCTTGTTTTAACTTTGATTGATCATATGACTCTTTAGATCCGTTGATAGGTGCTTGATTCTGCTGCGTTTAATCTTTGTTTATATGATAATCTTTTAATTCATCACCTATAAAAACATTAAGGAAGCCATTAACGATGAAAGTTAGACTATGGTTATACAAGAAGAACTGAACCAATTTGTAACAAACGATGTTTGGAGTCTTGTTCCTCCACCCGATAACAAAACCATAATTGGTACTAAATAGGTCTTTAAAAATAAATTAGATGAAAATGTTGTCGTGTCCAGAAACAAAGCTAGACTTGTTGCATAAGGATACAACCAACAAGAAGAAATAGATTTCGATGAAACCTATGCTCCTGTAACAAGACTAGAATCTATAAGAATCCTCATTACTTATGCTTGTGCACATGAATTCAAGCTTTTTCAAATGGATGTCAAAAGTGCTTTCTTAAATGATTTTATAAATGAAGAATTCTATGTCGCTTAACCTCTTAGCTTTGTCAATTTTGAAAAACCTAACCATGTATTCAAACTCAAAAAGGCTCTTTATGGTCTTAAACAAGCTTCCAAAGCTTGGTACGATAGACTCAAGGCCTTCCTCCATGATCATAAGTACACCATGGGCTTGGTAGATAACACTCTATTTAGAGAATCACATATCATCATTTTCCAAATCTACATGGACGACATCGTCTTCGGATCAACTTGTTAAGACCTTTGTAATGATTTTTCTAAAATCATGCACGACGAGTTTGAAATGAGCATGATGGGTGAATTGAATTTCTTCCATGGTTTACAAATCGAGCAACTAGAAGATGGCATCTTTTTCAACCAATCCAAATACATTAAGGAAATGCTTAAGAAATTTGGCCTAGAAAACTCCAAACCCATCAAAACCCCTATGTCATCCGAAACCAAACTCACCCGGGATGAAGACGGGGAATCCGTTGACGATACAAAGTATCAAGGCATGATTGGTAGCCTTCTCTACCTAACGGCTAGTCGGTCAGACATCATGTTTAGTGTTCGTCTATGTAACCATTTTCAAGAAGATCCCAAAACCTCTCATCTTGAAGCGGTAAAAAGGATTTTTAGATATATTAAGGGAATAACTCATTTAGGACTATGGTATCCCAAAGGAACGGGTGTAAAAACCATTGTTTATGCTGATTACGATCATGCAGGAGACTATGTAGATCTCAAAAGTACAAGCGATGTATGTACATTCATGGGATGTTGCCTTACATTGTGGTTCTCCAAGAAACAAACCGCCCTAGCCATTTCCACCACCGAAGCCGAGTACGTATTCGCCAAAAAATCTTGCCAACAAGCTTTTTGGATGAAACAAGCCTTAGTTGACTATGACATTAAACTAGATGACATACCCGTCCTTTGTGACAATAAAGGTGCCATCGACCTAAGCAAAAACCACGTTCTCTATTTCCATACCAAAAATATAGAAATCCGACATCACTTCCTTCGTGACAATGTCCAAAAAGGAAACATCTCAATTGAGAAGTTCTCCTGCGAGGACAACATAGCCAATATCTTAACCAAATCTCTCAAAAGAGAACCATTCAACCTTCTTAGATTAGATCTCGATCTCATGGACTAAACGCCTAATTAACTACCAAGGTACATATTTTTTTCTTTTCTTTCTGAGTCTAGGAATCTATTTATGCACTCAAAAAAATTAAGACTTTCTGTTGGGAAATACCAGTCAAAAGGTCAACGTACTGCTAAGCAAAAGGTCAAAGTACTGCTAAGTAGAAAGTCAACGTATATAAGACTTGCATCACAAATTCCTTGTGCATATTCTCATCAAAAATCTAGAAAGCATCTCTTAAAAATATTCTCACGAACTAGGACATTCACAAAATGTAATTTTCTGCATTGTTTAATACAAAGTAAAAACGTTTTTCATCAGCATCATCATGTTCTCCTAGAATGGAAAAACGAATGTAAAATCAATATACAGTTTCAACATAATCAATAGTAGCAACACAAACTAAGGAAACGTTTGGTTATCTCAATATATATATATATATATATATATATATATATATATATATATAAATAAAATATATATATAATATAGACAAATATATAGAATATATATTAATTTTGTTTTCATATATATAATATAGTTTTGAGTCGAGATAACCGCACCTCCACAATCGGTTTCATATAGGCACTCAACTAAAACGATAAACTATTCTCTGCAACATCTACTGTTGCCGGTTCTATTGAAAAACAAAGGTGGTTCCATTCTGCAAATAGAACCGGCAGAACCGGCAACACTGTGCAACATTTTTGAATACGAATCTTAAACTTCAAACACAACTTTTTCCCATAAATTTCACCCTATACCAGATCTTAAACTTTAGAAGTTGACCTTAAGGGATATCTAATGAAATTGAATTTGAAACCAAAAATTTAAAAAGAAGTAATGCATTTATTCTTTAAAAATGTTACACTATAAATAGTTGTCTAGTCCCAAACACTACTTCACCCATCCCTTTAAAGAAATCCACTAAAAGTTACAATGCCTAAATCAAACAAAGACAAGAAATCAATAAACAACCTCAAATGTACCGCTAGAATTAGTGTCTGAGCATGTTGCTTTGTGAATCCTCATCCCGCATCTCCTCCCTATCAACCAATATCCCCTCCAACCGACTACCAAATGGTTTCACCATCAACTCCAAATGTCTCTCCACCACTCTCTCCCATCACATCTCCGGGAATCTCCCCAAGCAAACTATTGACCACTCCTAAGTCAACCCCACCTTCTTTTTCCTCACTTCTACCGCACCAACTCAACCATCAAAAACCCATCCACCCCTCTAGCCCTAAACTTGGACTCTTGACACATCTTCTCACTCCTCCCAACATCTCCGCACCCCCTTTTTTTTTTAGATTTTGTTAATTTTTTTTCGATTCCCTTAAAGATCTACCTCCAAGAACCACCAATCCTCCTCCTCATCGACCGTTGTTTGAATCAATCGAACGCTTGGCCAATCAACCACCGCCTCTTCCGGCCATGGAACCTCCTCTCTACCATTTCCAACACAACTTCCGCCTCTAGGACCCAACAACCCCTTCCCTATGCTCACTCATGAAATGTTTTGTGAGCATTGTCAACGCACTCAAATCATTGTCAACGACCTTCGTGAAGAAATGAGGTTTATCTTCAATCACATTCTCGATCGCCTCAATGTCCTCTCCCACAACTTCTAAAGGATCAAATAAGATGTAACCTTAATTAAGATCATGATGTTGTTCTTAGTTCAATCTCATCTATGTCTTGATCATAATGATTAATAATTGTATTGCAATGAATAATAGTTCTTGGAAATATCTGTACTGTGTATTAATTCTCTACATAAAAACTCTTATTATATTCCATTCTAACTAATTTTTCAAAAAAGTTAAAAGCTTAACTTTATACCCAATTGTCGGTTCCCCCGACAAAAAGCCGATTCCATCAATAGAACAGAACCGTCATGGTCAGTTCTACAGTGGCTATTTTTCGTTTCTTGCCTCTAACTTTTGTTTTGTAGGTAATCCTAAATCAAAGGGAGCTCATACCATCTTAACTAACACATCTGTCTTGTAGCATTACATCACCTTTGATGATTTACTCTCTTTAAAAAGGGTGCTTCAATTAAAGGGGAGCATTGCATATCAATCTTGCATTTGATTCACTACGGATCACTCCAGCATTTTCATCTCTTATCATCTACTTCTATCTCACCTATACCATTTGTTTTCTTATGATTAGCATTACACTCCTAATCTTTTTGTTTGGACAAAAAGGGAGAGAATGGAAGTAAAATTAAACTTAACTTAACATTTGCAAATAAAGTCTAATTCCTACTTCCATTTAGTTAGTTTACCTCACATAATTTTATGTTTGTCCATCAACAAAAAGGGGGAGATTGTTAAATACTAATAAAGGAAAAACGTTTATTTTCTATTTTACGATCTTTGACTATGTTTTGTTATAACCAAACTCACAAAACATATCAAGTAAACCACCTAGATCACAAAGCATTTTATACCAAAAACAATTTTATAAAATATACACCTTTTCATTTTTAGTACTTAGAATTATAATTTACATAACTTGTAAATTAATCTTCACTTGTTTTTACATCATTGATGACATAATCACCCTACCATATCTTAAGGTAATCTAGCAAGATTACATATAATCTTTCAAGATTTGGCAATCCAAAATTCGGATTTTATGTCAGGTTGCCGGTTCCTTTGTGTAACACAGCCGGTTCCATTAAAGGTAAAGAACCGAGCAACAAACATGAGCCGAAATCCTTTGAGACTTATACTGGCTGGTTTGATTCTACAACAGAACCGGCAGAACCGGGCTACAGTACAGTTTAGGCCTATAAATACCAAGTCATTTCTTATGTTTCACTCACCTATTTTTCTCACACTAATCTCTCTAATCTACTGATCATTCCATTACCTCTATAGTTTATTTTTATTTCTTTTAGCATTTGTAGTAATTCTTTTAAGAAGAAATTGCCTAAACACCCGTTCGAGACGATCCAAGTCCAAGTATCTTTGCCTTTTGCATCTATATTGCCATTATCAAGATCACATTTCTGTTCTTTACATCATATATTAGTTTTAGTGTATTCATCATCTTTGTAAACCAATTATGGTGATATTGGTGTGATTCTACCTTGTGAAGAATCTGGTATTTAGCTTTGTACCATTAAAAGGTGTAAGCAACATTGTGAGGCTTCTCTGCCGGTTAAAGGAGATTGGTGACTATGTTTTACAAATCTCGAAGTAGGTGACCTCAGGGTTGGAGTAGGGCAAGGAAGAGGTGTCCATAGTAGCCGAACCACTATAAAACCTTGTGTCTTGGTTTATTCCTAGCTCCTAACGTTCTTTCATTTCATACTCATTTAGATTTTTAACAAATATCAATATTAACAAACTTTACATAAATTTTTAAAAAGAGCAAATTTTAAACGATAAAACATTTAACCTCCCCCTTTCTAGTTTTTCCACAGAAACTATAAACCTAAACAGACATCGTATATTCATTGGATATCCCTCTATTGAAAAAGGCATTCCCAATCTTATAATAGACGTACAAAAATGATCATGCAAACGATACACGTTCAATTTGAATAGCTGACCGCAATGGCTTCTGAACAAAGCAGTTCATGAACCGCGCCTCAGTTGGACACATCGGTATACCAAACCGGCCCCTTCAACATAATCTCCTCCACCGTCAAAGAAGGAATTGGATATTCTGTTTCAACTAATGTTTGATGAGTACTTCAAGGCAATACTGTAACACCCCCAAAATATGTGGCACGGAAAGGTAAGCGGGGCATTACTTCATAATACGTAAGCACAAGATAATAAGAGGAACGACCTCTACGTGAGTCTAAATGATACACCTCATTGTTACATTTAAAATAAAAGAGTTTAAAACAAGTGGTTCCAAGTTTGCATCAAGTAAAAAATCATAGTTTAAACATACAATGAGGATAAATGGTGAAAAGGTGTGGATACTTGCTGCGGAATTGGTCTTCACGTTCCCACGTAAACTTTGGACCTCTTCTAGAGTTCCATCAAACTTTAACGATTGGGATGCGGCTTTGCTTCAACCGCTTGACTTCTAGGTCCATAATGTCAACATACCTCTCAACAAAATGAAGTTTATCGTCGACTTGAATCTCGTCCAATGATATAACGAGTGATTCATCAGACAAGCACTTCTTTAGATTTGACACATGAAACGTACTGTGAACCTTGCTTAATTGTTGAGGAAGTTCCAATCTATAAGCAACGGGTCCAACTTTGGCTAAGATCTTAAAAGGTCCAATATACCTTAGGTTTAACTTTCCACGTTTGCCAAAACATATCACCCCTTTCAAGGTGAAACCTTTAACATAATTTTGCTCAACCGAAACTCTAGAGGCTTACGCCTCACATCGGCGTAGCTCTTCTAGCGATCACGCACGACTTGAATTTTGCTCTTGATTTGGCTGATCTTCTCGGTTGTCTCATGTATGATCTATGGGCTAGTAAGCTGGCTATCTCCGACCTCGACCCATCAGATAGGTGATCGGCACTTACGACCATAAAGTGCTTCAAACTGTGCAGCCTTGATGCTGGTATGATAGCTATTGTTGTACGGGAATTCCACTAGCGATAAATGTTTGTCCCATCCATTACCAAAATCTATCACGCAAGCGCGTAACATATCTTCAAGAGTTTGAATAGTTCTTTCACATTGTCTGTCGGTCTGCGGATGATACGAATTACTCATATCTAAACGAGTACCCAAAGCGTTCTAGAGCCTACTGGCCAGAACCACGAAGGTAAATATTCCCGGCTATCACGGTCAGAGATAAGATACTGCACTTCCACGCCTTGAGACCACTTCCTTCAGGTAGAGTCTCGTTATTCTCTCCATTGTATCCGTCTCCTTCATTGGCAAAAAGTGTGCAGATTTTGTGAGACGATCAACGATTACCTAAATCGTATCAAAACCACTTGATGTCTTAGGTAAATTTGTAATAAAGTCCATGGTGATTTTCTCCTACTTCCATTGAGGTATTTCAGTTTGTACTAATAAACCTAACGGTTTCTGATATTCAGCTTTGACCTTTGAACATGTCAAACATTTACTAACATAGGTGGCGATTTTTGCTTTCATGTTAGACCACCAATACAACCGAGTCACATCATGATAACATCTTTTCGGATCCCAGATGATAAAATAATTAGAATTATGCATTTCATGAGCCTAATCAAATCACCTTTAAATCCTCCAAAACATGAAACCAACTCTGTTTCTCAATACAGAATGTATCCGGTTCGGGATGTTTTAAACTCTTGGTTCATGCCCGAGATTTTCTTCCTTGACATTCTCTTCTTTAATTGCCTCTGATTGAGCATTCAAAATCTAAGCTGGAAGGTTTAAACCGATTGTCATGACTAAGTCCCAACCTTGTAGTGGCTTTATCCGTTCCTTTCGGCTTAAAGCATCTGCCACCACGTTCGCCTTTCCCGGGTGATAACGAATCTCACAATCTTAATCACTAAGTAAACTCAACCCATCGAATTTCTTCATGTTCAACTCCTTCTGATCAAGGATGTGTTGTAAAATTTTATGATCGGTGAACACGGTACACTTTGTTCCATATAAGTAGTGCCATCTACATACTTAGAGCGAGAAACATTACGCTCCCTAACTCAACTCGTGAGATACTCATAATTCATTCTCGTAGGATCTGAGTTTAACAAGATGCATAAAGCTAATTAATATTTCGTACATTTTGCCATTAGTAAACTAAGACAACACCCAAACCCTTATGTGAAGCGTCGCAATAAACTACAAAATTTTTTGTCCCTTTTGGCAAGGCCAAAAACAGCGCGCTGCATAATTTCTGTTTTAGTAATTGGAATGCCGCTTCTTCTTTATCTCCTTATTCAAACTTCACATTTTTCTGAGTCAGCTTGGTCATAGGCTTGGCGATTTTTGAGAAACTTTTTTATGAATCGTTGGTAATAATCAGCAAGACCAAAGAATTGGCGAATCTCCGTTGGAGTATTAGGTGATGCCCAATCCTTAATGGACTCAATCTTGGCGGGGTCCACGTGAATGCCTTGGCTATCAATCACGTGCCTGAGAAATTATACTCTTGGAATCCAGAATTCACACTTTGAAAATTTTGCGTACAATTCCTCCTTAAGTAATTCTAGAATCAACTCAAGGTGTTCTTCGTGCTCTTGCTTGATCTTTGAGTAGATCAAAATATTGTTCGACGAATACGATCACGAACTTGTCCAACTGGTGCTTGCACACCCTATTCATATGGTCCATAAATACCGCCGGTGCGTTGGTCAAACCGAAAGGCATAACCTAAAACTTGTAGTGACTATAACGAGTCCTGAATGCGGTCTTTGGAATATCTTCTTCACGAACTCTAAGCTGGTGATATCCCGATCTCAAATCATTCTTCGAGTAGACACTTGATCCTTGCAGTTGATCAAACAAATCATTTGTTGATAGAAATAATGCCTAAAATACATTATTTAATATTTTTCAACATCTTTTACTTTTGATAATCACAAAATATAAAAACGTTCAATGTGAAATTAAACGTAAATAAGTAATTAGTAGAAAAATTTTCATTTGAAAATTATATCACTTAAAGGTATGAATAAATAAATGCTTAATGCATTTTATGATCAAAGGAATTTTTATTAACGCTCACTACTTTTATAAAATGTTTAAACCATTTTTAATAACATTACAAAACAGTTTACTACAATTTAAAAGAAATGTTTTATTCATAATAACAATTTTATGTTGAAATTCAAATTTTCAGACATAAAACGGCTACAAAGTTCCAGAAAATTCTCCCTACACAAAAGGACAAACTGGGGAGCGCCTAGTCTAGGGCGTCCCCCTTAAATACACAGGCGGCCCCCTTATCTTTAAGGTGACCGCCCACCTATTTTAAGGGACCGCCCATAGTAGACCTCCACCAAATGTCTATAAATACTGGGACTATTCCCACTATTTTCTCACCTTTTGCACATCATTTCCCCTTTCTTAAAAAACAGCCCACATAACTCATTAAAATCCTTGATCATTTAATCATAAAGCTTGTTTCCAATGACCAAGCTCAAATCCTCAATGCAAGAGAAGAATACTTCCTACCTCAAGTGGAAGAAAGTTTTACACCTCTTTGTGTGTTGTTGCAATCCTCTTGCATCCATATCATAACTGTAAAATCATTTTAAAATCTTGTAAAGTTTGTGTAGTTTGTTAGATCTTGGTTATTGTTGTAAAGTATATTGGATCTTGTTATCTTTCCTAGTAGTGTTAGTTATGTGTGATTATAGTAGTGCTTGATGAAGTTAGTGTGTGAAGAAAACTAAGAATAAAGAAGTGTGAAGTCAAGAAGCAAAGTTTGTGTAGTGAAGTTTAAAGTTTGGTAAGATTTTCTACCTAAGATTAGAACTCGACATCTACTTAGTGATGGTCAGAAATAAAGATAAGCGAAATTGTGTAAGGTTTTTCTTTCTCCGCCATAAGGAGCTCTGTTGACATAGTGACGAAAACTTCGACGAGTTAGTGCTCGAGAGTGGAGTAGGCGAAGAGGTGCTTCGTTGTCGAACCCCTAAAATCCTCCAGCGTTGTGTTTGATTGTTCTTACTCTATCTCTTGTCTTACATTAATTTTCTCATACTCTCTTTATTAATTGAGTTAGATAATTAATGTTCATATGTGTGCAAGTGTTGAATATTCCACATAAGTTCGAATCTACGGAATTTTTACAACACTTTAAAAAACCTTAAAATTAAAAAAGCGTAAACTATTCAAAACCCCCCTTCGAGTTTTCCACAATTGCTATCAGAGACAAACGTCCAAACAAGATTTTTAAATTAAATTGTATTTTAAAACTTAAATCGATCTATGGATAAATTTTCGAAGCCCCACAACATATTTAGAAGGGCAATCTATGCAAAGACCACCACTATTTGAAAGTGATGGATTTATTTATTGGAAAAATACATTCGAAACTTATGTGAAGTCAAAAGATCTAGATCTTTGGCATGTTATTACGGATGGTGATTTTCCTCCTATTCAAAATAATCCAAAACTAAAAAGGACGAAATTGTACTTTTTCATAAACAAAACGATGATCTTAAAAAGAAACTTGCTAAAAATAATGAACTAAAAGGTAGTTATAATGCTTTGCCCAACGTAAGAATACGAAGAATTTTTATGTGTCAAACCGCCAAAAGAAATTTGGGAACTTTAATTAATCACTCATCAGGTAATAATCAAGTCAAATCTAACAAAATAATCTTCTTGTTCATCTATAATGAAACATTTAGATTCCGAAGAGGAGTCAATAGATAATGCATTTGCTAAATTTAACACTATTATTACTAGTCTAAAAGCACTTGATGAAGGTTTTTCTAGCAAGAATTGTGTTAGGAAATTTCTTAGGGCATTACATCCAAAATGGCGCGCGAAAGTCACGGCGATTGAAGAATCAAAGAATCTAACAACCTTACCTCTTGACGAACTAATTGGAAACTTGAAAGTTTATGAAGAAGTAATAAAGAAAGATTTCGAAACGGTCAAAGGCAAGAAAGAACAAAGTAGATCTCTTGCATTAAAGGTGAAAAAGGAAGTAAGTGATGAAGATAGCTCAAGCTTCGATAGTGAAGACGAAGAGTATGCTATGGCCGTAAAGGAATTCAAGAAATTCTTCAAGAGACGAGAAAAGAGTGTAAGAACAACCACAGGCGATAGAAAAACATTTTCCAAAAGAAGTAGAAATAATAGTTATGGTAAAAGTCAAAGAAAATGTTTTAGATGTGGTGATCCAAATCACCTCATTGGAGAATGTTCAAAGCCGCCAAAGAAAAACGATCAAAGAGCATTTATTGGAGGAGCATGGAGCGAAAATGGAGAAGATGGATGGAAAAAGAACTAAAGATGAAACTTGTCTTGGTAGCTCAACGCCCATGAAATATGCTTAAATATAACTTGGAACCCGATGAGTGGATTAAAGATATGGAGCTCCAAAACACATGACCGGTAATCGAAAGATGTTTTCTTCATACAAAGCGTACAACGGAGGAAACGAATTTTGAGAGCAACTTGCGCGGTAAAATCATAGGCAAAGGTACGATTTCTCAAGACTCCCTAATAATTGAAAATGTTGAGCACATAGATAACTTAACATATAACTGCTTACTGTAGTCAAATATGTGATAATGAATCAAAGTAATATTACCGAATAACAATATCGAAAATAACAAAGACAAAAGGTTATAGGTAAAGAATTAGGAAAGAGGAATATATGTAATAAACCTAGGAAATAATACCGGAAGGACAAAATATGCCTTGCACATTAGATGGAAACACCACACTATGGCATAGGAAATTAGGTTCACGCTAATATGCAACTATTCAATCATTACATCTAAAGAATTATGTTAGAATCTACCCAAACTAAATACGATCGACATTTTTGTGATGCTTGCAAATTGGAAAGCAAGCTCATAGCAAGTCACAAGGCTAAAAATATATTTCAACAACTAGATGCCTTAGAACAACTTCACATGGATTTGTTTTGGCCCTATCCCGCCATAACGACAGCAATGGAGGGATCGGTTATAACCTTAGTAATCGTAGATTGACTATTCTCATTCACATGGACTAGAATTTAGCAATAAAACCGAACCTTCGAAAAATTTGAAATATTTAGCAAAATGAGCCAAAACAAATATGGATTTCCATTGTATGCAATTAAAATGGACATGTCGGAAATTTGATAATGAAGTACAATTCAGAAACTATTGTGATTTAAATGGGATATCTCAAAAATTTTCCGCTCCTTGTACTCCACGATCTAATGGGGTAGTAGAAAGAAAAAATCGCACTCGACAAGAAATGAGTAGAACCATGTTAAATGAACAATCCATTCCTCAAAAATTTTGGTGTAATGCGGTCGATACGTCAACCTATATAATTAATAGAGTTTCCATTAGACGTATTTTAGGAAAAACTCCATACGAGTTGTTAAGAGGTAGGAAACCAAACCTTAACTATTTTAGAGTATTCGGAAGTAAATGCTTTATTCTTAATACAAAAGATTACCTCACCAAGTTTGACCCAAAGTCGTACGAAGGTGTTTTCCTAGGATATTCGCAAAATAGTAAAGCTTACATAATACTTAACAAACAAACAATGAAAGTTGAAGAGTCGTTGAATGTAACTTTCGATGAAACTCCTCCCCCGCCTAAAACATCACCATTGGAAGATGATGAGTTAGTCAAAGAAGAAGCTATTGAGGTTAGTAAAACAAAACCCATAGGCAATGATCTTGAAGACATTTCATTAGAAAATAATCAAATTGTAAATATTAAAGAATCTAAAACTCATCCCCTAGAAAACGTTATTGGTAATCTAAATTAAAGAACTCTTAGGTTTGGCAATCTAAAACAAAAGCAATTTCTTTTGCTTTATTTCAACAATAGAACCTAAAAATATAAATGAGGCATTAAAAGATGAAAATTAGGTAATGGCCATGCAAGAGGAACTAAACCAATTTAAAACAAATAGATGTTATGAATAAACTATCCTCCAAATCCCATGGATATGACCATTATAGAACAAAATGGGTTATAATGAAATAAACTCGATAAAATCGGCCGTCGTACCTAGAAACAAAGCTAGGTTAGTCGACCAAGGTTATAATCAATAAGAAGGAATTGATTATGACGAAACATATGCACCCGTAGCTAACTAGAGTCCAGAAGAATACTTTAGCTTATGCTGCGCACTTAGACTTTAAGTATACCAAAATGGATGTGAAGAGTGCATTCCTTAACGTTTTATCATGATGAGGTTTACGTGGCAACAAAAAAACTCCGGATTCATTGAGTTTCGCAAAACCTAATTTTTGTCTATAGACTAAGAAATCTCTTTATGTCTAAAACAAGCCCAAAAAGCTTGGTAACGATCGATTAAAGTCTTCTCTTATAAACATTATTACTCCATGGGAATGGTAGATAACACACTCTTCACGAAAAAGCAATACTCCATTAACCTCAATAATAGTCTTAATATAATGTGATGACATAAATTCGGATCAACTTGTCAAGAAATGTGTGATTGACTTTGCCAGATTCATGAAATGATGAGTTCTTGAAATAGAAGTATGATGGGGGAACTAAATTTTTCTTAGGATTACAAATTAAAACAATAGATGATGAATATTTTTTAATCAATCAAAATATATTAAGGATGCCATAAGAAATTTGGACTAAAAGACTCTAAGCCAATGACAACCCTATGTTCTAACGGAAACAAACTCGCGAGAAACAATGAAGTGAGTCCCGTAGATAAACCACAGATATAGAGGCATGATAGGTAGGTTTATTATACTTAACGCAAGTAGATAATACCGATACATGTTTAGTGTTTGCCTTTTGTGCAACCCTTTCAAGAGGATCCCAAAACCTCTCACCTAGAAGCGGTTAAACGTATCTTCCGATACATTAAAGGCACTACGCATTTAGGATTATGGTATCCTAAGGGATCCGGCATAGAAACAATAGTGTATGCAGATTCGGATCATGCGAGAGATTACGTAGATCGCAAGAGCACTAGTGGTGTTTGCACGTTTATGGGATGTGGCATATCTTCTTCCTCATTATCAGACACACAATCCTTAATAATTAGAGCACCATTATTCTTCTTAACTGCCTTAGGCTTGTCTGCACTAGCCTTAGCTTCACTAGTCTCAACTACAGGCTTCTTAACTGTAGGCTCACTAACTATAGGCTCATTCACAAACTCTTCTAGACCAGAGAATGACAAATTAGGTTTTGGAGGCATAAAGTTTCCTGTATAGGGAGGTGGAACAACATTATACCCTAAACCTATTTTGCACTTATCAACTATCTGACAATCTATTAGTTTGCTTAAGCTTTTAGATGAATTCTCAAGTTTTTCTACTGTTAGCTGAATTTCATCTTTTTGTTTTTGAGCCAGTTCCAACTTTCTCCTAAGCTCTGTAATGGCTACTTCTTTTAAATAAATCTCACGTTTTAAGAGCTTGATATCTTCTTCATAAACAGACTTATTTTTCTTATAAACTAGAAGTCTTGCTTCTACAGACTCTAAACCTGTTTTATAAGTAATATAATTTATCTTAGTTGTTCATTTTGTTCTTTAAGAATTTTAACATTTTCCAAACAAGATAATAAATAGTTTGAATCAATAGATACCTCAGAGTTAGAACTTGTATAAGAGTAAGCCATAAGTGCAAAGTTAGTTGGACCTTCTTCTGCTTGATCACTCTAATCATAATCACCAAGACCATCACATGAGATCAAAGCATTGGAAGTAGTTGTCTCCACTGGCACACTTCTTCTTGTGCTTTCCCTGTTCCTGTTTTCTTAGTTTCTTGGAGTTTTGCATTCCCTGGCAAAGTGTCCCCTCTTATGGCAGTTGTAGCACTCTACGTGTTTACAAACCTTCCTTAAAAACCCAGAGTCGGAATTACTAAAGCCCACAATAAATTGTTTCTAAAACACAATCTCGTTCTCCAAAGAAGAAAGGAAAACTCTCGATCCCGTTCCAAAACACCTCAACCTTGAGAGACCAAGGTAGCAAAAAACTCAAATTACTCTAACCAACACTAATCATACAATGGGAATCAGCCCACCAACCATGCTTACTCAATGTGGAAGAAGTTCACCATGGCATGTTGTCCAAATCAAATGCAAAACAGGTTCCGGAAATAATAACTTTCAACCCATGAAATGATGGGGAACCAAATGGACAAAGCATCATATCTTACAGATGTTAATCATGCTTACAAGCAGTCCATTTGGGCTTTCGTCAAACAAATTGAAAACCATATAAGATTTCCATAAATCCTCATCCTTAAAGCTTGCTACCTTGAAGATTTTAAAGTAATTTCTCTTGAAGGCTAAGGTATGTCTCACTCTCTAATTACGTAAATTATAGATTTGGTATAAGGATACACTTAGAATAAGTGATAAAGTTAAGAAATATGTAGTCACTAGAAATGCCGATTTGTTGGCTTTCTCTAGGTTATTAAAAGAATTTGTTTCATATAGTGAACCATTCTTTCACATGGGTTATCCATGAACCACTATAAAATGGAAATCTTCTATAGCCACGAACTCACGTAGACGAAGAAAAATGAGTTAGTGGATAATAATTAACATAGAAGTAGGATTAGTCTTGCATCGGAAAAGTCTTAAACCACTATAGATGAAACAAACTTCCCTTCACCTTCCACCATCGACGCTCGCCTTACGACTACGTCTATAAAATCGCCTGTATGTTTGAAGTCTTATCGTTCATTCCAAATCTCTCATCCTCCATAAATACCTCTCTCCTAAGTCCCATATTCAAAACATATTAATTAATTTTTTTGTTCGAAAAAAATTAATTCATCATGTTTGCAAGAAGTTTAGTCACCAAATCATCTTATATATTAACATCCTAATTATCTCGTCCGAGATAGTCAAAGAAACTTTTTAATTAAACAAAGAGTTAATTAAAAATTGTCAATATTCATTCTCACAAAACTAGCCAAAAATCAAAGAATTTTTTTTTCTCAGGTGCCGACGGCCCACGTAATTTAAGGGGGACCCGTGACCGGTAGTAAAAATGAGTGGCCCCCTTAAAATTAATAAGAGAGTCACCGCGCCTATCTGCGAAGCCAAACACACCCTCTCCTCTACAAAACAAATTACCAAACACCCATTTTCTCTCTCCCTCTTCTCCCTGCTACTGTGTGACGAACACACACACTCAAAAACCATAAAATCCAATTCCTAAACTCAAAATTCATCCAATTTTGCACGGGGCAATCACCTACAACTCGATTAACAACACCTATTGTAAGATTTTCAATACTTATCTTTTTCAATTTCATCTAATTTTGTTCTTAATCAAAATTGGATATTATTATATTTTTTTGTATCTTTTGATTTTTAAATTAAAACTAGGAAATCCATAACTAAAATGATTCCCATAGTCATAAGAATTCAATACACTCATTAGAATTGAGTCACAAAATTTTTTTTGGTTTGAAAATTTTATAAATATATATACATATTTTTCATTTTTTAAGAAATTTTGAAACAAAGTTTATACATTGTTGATTCATGCCAAAAACACATTAAAATAACAATACATTAAACGTACATTCCTAAATGTATACTTTTTGAATCAATGGATAATGTGTTATAAAAATAAGGATGTTTTGGACATTCGATTCTTTAGGGATATCAATTTTTAGAGTCGAAATGACCATCACTATATTTTTGTCACTTGTATAAACACATAACTAACTTGTATAAGTCATCAAGATATATAAATTCATAGTATATTGATTAAATGATTTTATAAAGAGGTATCAAATAAAGCGGGGACCGTTTGGTTTAAACATTTTTAAAACATAGTATGAGTCAAAACAAACGCCATTTATAAACTCTTGTCTCAATCCAAAATAAATAAACTTATTACTTGTCAACAAAATAAACACTTAAACGCATAATTTCGACAATCTTAGAACAAAATATGTATTGATAAGGGAGTATTGGTTATTGTCCTTGAATGTTGGAATATATAACTAATAATATGTCTTCGACAAAGAATCAAACCTAGATTAAGTCAAAAATCAAAGATTAAGGAAACATATGCGATCACTCTTAGGTTTTTAGTTTTCTTAAGAGCGAAGTAATTCCTTGTCCCTCCACGATTTTTTCATTTAAAAAAACTTAAAACTGTCATTTTTATTTTCTTTCTTTTTATTATTATTTATGTAACATTATTATATTTTTTTTGATAAACTTGTTTATGTGACAAAATCGCCGAAAACTACTACCAAGCGTAGACAACCCCCACCACATAAATACTATTACCAACCCACCAGTACTACCACTGTCTATCCAACAGCACTAGACTACCAAAGCCCACTAATCCTAATACCGAACCTACTATCCGAGCCAACGACCGCAGATATATCTCCGACAAAATCATTACATCCCAAAAGATATCTAAAATTTTCCTTGCATCCTCCCCTCACTTATACCTACTTACTGTTTTTTTGCCTTTGCCCAAAATTCTAACATACTATTGAAAACCCTGCAAACATAACACGAGTCGTGTTCTGTTGATCAATGCCTACTACAAATCCAACATATCGAGCGTCATCTCTTTACTAACATTCGCTTCAATTGTCTCTTTTAAATCAATGAACCAATTGTTCTAAGATTTATTATAGACTTTTATAGTCAAGTTACGGTACAAACCGATGACTATGGCTATCTTGTCATCTCTTTTATGATTCAAACAGTGAATTCATAACTCTTATACTAACTCTCGCTTAATTCGGTCTTAAATCCAACAAAACTCTAGTCCCATACAATGGTCCCAGCATTATTTACAAACGAGTGCGACCGGTAGACATCCTCTTGAATAATCTCAAAAACGAGGGACCATATTGCAACTGATCTCCTACTCCAGACGACATTCGTTGACTTCTTGAATTGGAACGTGTCGTGGTAGACCGTGCCATTAAAAGTCAAACAGTCACTCTTAATCCAAATCAAATTCTCACCAATGAACTAAGCCCCGACATAAAGCAATGGGAAGAACTCATTCGAGAGAATGTGTTCGGACTAGGAGGACATCGGGATCGTCTCCCCGCTTGTCTTGCTCACATGTTATATTGTGTTGTTTCCAAAGAACAATACATTCTTGCTTATTTCTATGTCAAAAAGAATCGAATGTGCCAGAGCTACTCCATGACCGCAATCTTCCATATGGGCATATTTTTAACCTCATCTTTTATACGATACGAGCATGGAAATGTATCCGTCATCATGACAATGGCAACTCCTATGACATTGATGATCGATCATGCGACCATCTTGCCCTAAAGACAAAACTCGACGACCTCGAAGTAATCGTTGCAAGGCACGTCCGTTGTCGTCCTCTCTTATCCTCCTAATCATCATCAAGGCACGTCATTCTCATCAATTACGATGAAGATGAGATAAGATGTTGAAACTTCTCGGCAAGCACTCCATCTCCTACCACCTATCTTAACTCTCTTAATCTACTCGACTACTAAAATTACCAAATGCCTTCCTCTTTTGAACAAACTAATGAAACTCTCTTTGCATGACAAACCACCTTGCTCAACCAAACGTAATGAATGCATGAGGAGATGCGCGCAGAAGGATTCAAATCATTTGAAAGGGCCTAAAAGAGATGTTTTAGCAAGAAGAAGAAGTGAAGACTTAGGAGAGGAAATTAAGCAAGATAGCTAAATGATGGTTTTAAGTAACAATCTTTTTAAATTGATTATGTAATGTTTCTAAACAACTTGTGTGGTGATTATCCAATTTTACATAACTCGTAAAGATTTGGGTATTGGATTATCTTTAGATGACTATGTAGCTATGATTGATTTAAACCTTTGTTGAGTTGTTATTTAATTAACTAATTATGCTACTTGTTTCAGGAATTGATGTGTGATTAATACATGTTATATTGATTAAATGTGCGGGGGGGGGGGGGTCGGAATAAAAACTCAAGCAGGAGGGCTTGCTGCAAATAAACTACCAAAACAGAAATACTCTCACAAAAATTCTAAGAAAAATCATTTTTTATGAAAAATGGAAACCAGCAGAGGGTAGCCCCCTTAATTCATAACGGGCGGCCCTTTTATCTTTAAGGGGGCCGACCCCTAATTAAGGGGACCTCCCTAGCAAATAATCACGGTAAAAAATAATAGTTTTTTCCCTTTCCATTTCCCCCTGCGTTTTGACCTTCTTTACCTAGTCTGCCAGCTATCTTTGCCAAAATGCTCGATGAACAAACATTGGAATAACCTAAACTAGTTCAATTCATGTTCCTTTTAATCCATTCTCTCCATAAATCCTTTCCAAATGATCATCACCACACATCATCTTCCTCATCATACACTAACCATTATCAACCTCCATGGCTTCACCAAAAGCTTCCATTTCCAAACCATCAAAGAAACCATAAATCACCATTATACCACTAAAACAACTATTTATTGACTTGACAAATGAAGACACTATAACTCCATCACCCAAGCTTCAAGAATCATCTCCAGTGCTCCCAATGCACCCTCTAAAACTCCATCCACTAAAGACACATCATCCTCTTTAATTGACTACACACCAAAATCACCAACTCTTTCATCATCTCCTTTCACAAATAGCTACCTAAACCCTCTATTGTTACCTCCTCCTAGAGTTCCTCCATCACCTCTAACTCAAGCACCTAACTCAATGGAAATAACCCTCTCACTCCACCTATTACGCCACTGATGGGTTCATCACAACTCACCATCACTTTCTCCACCCATCATTGGGCATCCCCCATTTCCCTTAAAATATACTCAAAGTGCATGGTGATATCATGCCTTTAGTTGTATCCATAACCCCCCCCTCATTTTTAGTTAAGGGATAACTTCAATATAATGTTTTCATTACATTGAACATATGCTCTCACAAACACCACAATCATCATCCCACCGCACCTCCACCATCTCCTAAACTAAACATACTACTATGTTTAGTTTCTTCTCAAATAATTGTTCATGCTCCAACCCATTTGCAAGCAAGTCCTATGAAACTTAACTAAGTTATAGGACTTTTTATAAGTTTAGAAATTTTTCATGTATGGTAGACATGTTATTTATCTTGTAAAGCATGAGTGTGGTTCATCACACTATTTTATGTTAAATGGATGATATGTTGGTTTGCATGATCATTACCATATTTTCTTCACGTGCGAACTGTTAGAATATTTGTATTGTTCTAAAGAACTCGTTTTGTAGCCAAGAAACCATAACTCTCGCTTACCTCGGTAGCCCTCGAACGGAGGGAAGCACACATCAAGGGGAGCAATTATTTCCGTTGATTTTTACTTGCAAATTCTCGATGATGCCATTTATTGATTCTACTAAAAGGGGAGAAATGATAATAAAACTCACTAAATACTTGTTTAAATTTTTTTTTACATTTAATGAGTTTAAATTTTGTAATCATCAAAAAGGGGGAGATTGTTGACTAGAAATAATGCCTAAAAAACTTACGTTTTGATAATCACAAAATATAAAAACGTTCAATGTAAAATTAAACGTAAACAAGTAATTAGTAGTAAATTTTCATTTCAAAAATTATATCACTTAAAGGTATGAATAAATAAATGCTTAATGCATTTTATGATCAAAGGAAATTTTTATTCAACCTCGCACTTTTATAAAATGTTGTAAACATTTTTATAAACATTACAAAATATTTTCTACAATTAAAAGAAATGTTTTATTCAAAATAAACATTTTGAAATTCAAATTTCCAGATCTAAAACGGCTAAAAAGTTCCAGAAAATTCCCCCTACACAAAAGGACAAATTGGGGAGCGCCTAGTCTAGGGCGACCCCCTTAAATACACGGGCGGCCCCCTTATCTTTAAGGGGACCGCCCAAGGGGGCCGCCCGTATATTTAAGGGGACCACCCATAGGTAGACGCTCCTCCAGAATGTCCTATAAATACTGGACTATTCCCCACTATTTTCTCACCTTTTGCACTCATTCTTTCTGATCAAAAAAGCCCACACATCTCATTAAAATTCTTTGATCATTTAATCATAAAGCTTTGTTTCCAAGTGATCCAAGCTCAATTTCTCAAGTGCAAGAGAAGAATAATTCTATCATCAAGTGAATAAGTATTACACCTCAAGTGTGTATTGCAATCTTATTGTATCCATATCATAACTTGTAAATCATTTGTAAATCTTGTAAAGTTGTGTAGTTGTTAGATCTTGGTGATTGTTGTAAGTATAGTTGGATCTTGGTGATCTTTCCTAGTAGTGTTAGTTAGGTGTGATTATAGTAGTGGCTTGGTGAAGTAGTGGTGTGAAGAAAACTAAGGTGTGAAGAAGTTGTGTAGTCGTGATCAAGTCGTGAAGCAAAGTTGTGTAGTGAAGTTGTGAAGTTGTGGTAGATTGGTTCTAGCTAAGATTAGAACTCGACATCTAGCTTAGTGTTGGAAATCAAGATAAGCCAAAGTTGTGTAAGGTTTTATAACAACCCGAAATTTTCATCAATGTAATATCCATCTATTAAATTAGATGTACTGTAATATCTATCTATTATATATATACCACCTTTTTAAACCACTATAAATCCCTTGTGTTGGGTTTTATTTGATCTTCCTAACTTTATCTCTTATTTATTTATTTGTTCTTACTTTATTTATATTATTCATATTGTGCAAGTATTGAATTCACAAAAAGTCGAATCTAAGTTTTCATAAAAAAACATAAACATTAAATTAAAAAACAGTAAACTATTTAACCCCCCTTCTAGTTTTCCACACATGTTTTAAACCTGTAATTGTTATGATGGTCACACCGATCATATAACTACCCCACACCCTTACCATGTACTCATTTTTAGTGCAGGATACCCCTAGTACAACCCTCCGAGCCTATCCTTTTTCATGGTTCTTGTAATTTTTTGGTGGATTCCAGATTATTAATGAAGAGCATTGTCACACTTAAACCAATCGTTACACCCAAATCGCCTTAGTCTACCTTGTATGTACTCGCTTTTAGTACATTATTGTTTTAACCCAAGTTAATTATTTAAGTACACGGTTGCTAAGTCCTTATCCTTGTAAATAATGTTTTGGGATGATTGGGATTCATGGTATATTTATTTCGCGTAATAAATGGGGAAAAGAGCCTACGATATATTTTGAATCAGAAAGAGTTGATCTTGAGACAACGAAGGTGGATTGAGTTGTTGAGTGATTATGATTGGGAAATTCGGTGTCATCCTGGAAAAGCGAATGTGGTGGCTGACGCCTTAAGTCGGAAGGAAAGGGAAAATCCATTGCTTGTTCGAGCTTTGATGATGACTGTTCACAATGATTTATCGAAGCAGATTCGTGAAGCTCAGGGAGAAGCCATGAAAAGAAAGAATGTAAAAGCAAAAAATTTGGGGAGATTGATTAAGCCAATATTTGAATTTCGCCCTGATGGAACACGTTGTTTTAGGAATCGTGTTTGGTTGCCGCGATTCGATGGATTGAGAGATTTGGTTATGCATGAGTGCATAAGTCTAAGTATTCAATCCATTCGGGACCGGATAAGATGTATCAAGATTTGAAGTTGTTGTATTGGTGGCCGAATATGAAAGCGGATATTGTCACGTATGTTAGTAAGTGTTTGACTTATGCGAAAGTTAAGGCCGAGCATCAGAAACCGTCTGGGTTGCTGCAACAACCTGAGATTCCTGTTTGGAAGTGGGAAAGAATTACTATGGATTTTGTGAGCGAACTACCGAGAACGCCATGTGGGTATAACACGATTTGGGTTATTTTCGATCGACTGACCAAATCAGCTCATTTCTTGCCAATGAAGAAAACAGACAGTATGGAGAAACTCACGCGACTGTACTTGAAGGAAATAGTGTGTAGGCATGGTGTACCTGTTTCGATCATTTCGGATCGAGATAGCTATTTTACGTCAAATTTCTGGAGATCGCTTCAGAAGGCGTTGGGGACAAATTTGGATATGAGTACCGCTTGCTGCCCTCAAACGGATGGTCAAAGTGAAAGGACAATACAAACGCTGAAAGATATGTTGCGTGCATGTGTGATTGACTTTGGAAATAGTTAGGAGCGCCATTTGCCATCGGTCGAGTTCTCATATAACAATAGTTATCACACAAGTATTAAGGCTGCACCATATGAAGCTTTGTACGGAAGAAAGTGTAGATCACCTGTATGTTAGAGTGAGGTTGGGGACAGCCAACTTACCGGACCAGAGTTGATCCGCGATACGACTAAAAAATTGTCCAGATTAAGAATCGTTTGTTAACTGCTCGTAGTCGCCAGAAGAGTTATGCGGATAAAAGACTTAAGCCATTGGAATTTGAAGTTGGTGATATGGTATTGCTCAAGGTATCGCCATGCAAGGGCGTTGTGCGTTTCGGAAAGCGCGGGAAGTTAAGTCCACGTTACATTGGGCGATTTAAGATTGTAGCTAGAGTGGGTCCAGTAGCTTATACGTTGGAGTTGCCTGAAGAATTGAAGGGAATTGATGGTACTTTTCATGTTTCGAATCTTAAGAAGTGTTTATCGGAAGGTGATGTTGTAATTCCGATGGAAGAAATTCAACTTGATGATAAGTTTCATATGATTGAGGAACCAATAGAGATTGCTGATAAAGAGGTTAAGCGACTTAAGAAGAGTCTGATACCTATAGTTAAAGTTCGTTGGAATTCGCAAAGAGGTCCAGAGTTTACTTGGGAACGTGAGGATCAGATTAAGAAGAAGTATCCTCATCTCTTTACAAGTAAGGACAAAGCGGAGAGAGTGGATGAGACGAGCTGAGTGCCGGGACGTCACTCCCTAAAGGTGGGCAGAATGTAACAACCCGAGTTTCAGGTCAACGTCTATCCTTAGCTAAGATAGTTATTTTTAATTTCGTAAATAATTATAGTCGTTATGCTATATGTGGTTGATTAGAATTTCCATTTATTGGTGAATTTCATTCCGTGATTTAGTTTCTATTTGTTTTTAGCATTTAAAGAAGTCAGAATAATATATTTTATTGCTCTGAGAGCGTAAATATGTTAATTTTGTATTTTTTGTCGTTTCCTTGAGTTTTTGAAAAAACCGTGTATAAAGGTAGTGTTTTACGAAGTTTAATGTTTTATTAAAGGTTTTAAACTATATTTAGGGGGACATATTTAAAAATATTTATTAACATGATGTTACCCGTGTTTGGTCGGCTAAGTAACGAAAATATAACCAATTTGTATTAAACTTGCAAGGACTTATGAGAAGGAGGGACCTAAATTGCCAAGTGATCAAAGTTTATTTCCTTAAATAGGGTCCATATACTTCCATTTCACTATTTTATAAAAATTTCATTTTCTTGTTTCTCCCCTCCTCCTTGTCCGTTCGAAATACACACACACACACACAAATCCATTGTCAAAAATTTGTTACTTACATGCATTATAATCCAATTACACCATTTTAATCCTTGTTCAATCCTCTACAAATCCCACTAAAAAAACCTCACATGCAATGAGTATTTAAGAAGTTGGGTTTTTGGTCAATTTCTATTGATTTGGTGTATGAGGAAGTGTTTAAGGGTGTTAGATTAGTGTTGGTTTGGTGCTAGTTGTTTGAAAAGGTTTTGTTTGGTTGTCTTTGTGGTTCGTTCGATTATAAGCAAGCAAAGGGGGAAACAAAATCAAACTTTGTTATTGCTTTGTGAGTATTTACTTGTGTTTATGTCTTGATTAATTAGATGGTTATTACATGTATGTAATTGTAGCTAGTTGATTCAAGTGCAAAATAGGTTTGAAAGTATTTCAAGTATAAACATATGTTTGATGGTTTTAGTACATGTTTTTAGGCTAGTTAAACATGTTAGAATGGTTGGATTTTGGTAAAAACAAGTTTTGATATGACTTTGTGTTGACTTTTGTTAACCAGAAAGTTTGACTTGACCATAGCGTGTCGAGAAATTTTTGAAATCTAAATTAGGCTTTTGTATATGATAAAGGATGTTCTAAGGTCCGTTTTGATATAAGGTAGGCCTTGTAACTCCTAAAAATGAAGATTTTACAGCCAAGTCAAGTTTGAGTTATTTTTGGGTAAAAAATCAACTACGAAGTTTGACTTTTGAAAGTCAAACTTGCGTATACTTTTGAATATAGTTTATAACAAGCAAAGGATTCCTATTGTTAGTTAAACTAAGATGAAATGCTAAGTTGAGATTATATTATCCTTACTTTCGGCAAACTTTCTAAAAATAGAAACTTTATTAAAAGCATTGTAATATTGTTAAGAAAATCAAAGCGAAATGTTTTGCGTCGCACTTGTTGATTCTAGTATATGATTGTGTATACGTAATATTAATATTTATATATATATATGTATATGTATATCATTCCAAAGTTAGGTTGCTAGTTAATCCTGTCACAATTAACCTAAACCCGCATAAAGCTCACACCGTTGATTATAATCTATCTAGGAAACTATATTGGTGGTTATATTGAATCCTAGCTCATGGAGGCTTTACCAACTTACTGCTTAATGGAAATTCATATACTAGTAGTCCACACCCACTTAACTACCTATGAAAACAGGACGTTATGTGTAATCCTAAGTCACCGGCTTAGTCTACCTATCCACTTAACCATAGATCGAAATAGGGCTTTCTATTGGTGATCCTATTATTCTAGTTATATGAATAAGCGTTATATGTTTCCATCTCGGACTCTTAGCCTACGCCCAAACAACACCGAAGTTGCAGCGCATTAAATATGTAGGACTAGACCCAGTTGAATGATAGGAAAAACACATAATTAAGCACATAAACGGGTATGAAGTGATAAACATAATCAACATACAACGAATAAGGAACAATCGATATAAAGACAAATCAAAACATTATATTATCATAAACATGGCTAATACCTAAAGGTATTAGCCGATAGTCATTGTAACAATACACGAAATCATAGATGAACGATTAAACATAATGCTAACCGAACGCGTATAGTGGAGTGTAGAGATTACAAGAGTTTTCCCATTGATCGGACCACTTTTCAGGACCTTCTTGGCTTCATAAATCTTCTGGAAATCGGACTTGGTGGCTAAAAGCATACCCTAAATCGTATTTAGGGTTTGGTATTTATAGACTCTGAAAATTGGTCGATACGGCGTATTGGAACTCAATACGGCGTATCAGGATTGGTTGGCGTAGGCTCCACGAATAAAATATTCTAGAATTTTCTTGAGCAGGTTTGGATACGCCATATCCACTTTTTGGATACGCCATATCCATTTTTGGATACGCCATATCCGCTGAAAATGTGTTTTTTCTTGATTTTTGACCAAAGTATCATATACGCGTATATACGGCGTATTCTTCAAAGTCAGGCAATGGTCTTGAGTTCTTCAAAGTCTTTAGATACGGCGTATGCTTCTTGAATGATACGGCGTATAGGGTTGGATTCCTTGGAGTGCGCGCTACGTTCTCAATCAATCAGTTATATCATTCCCAATTTACATTTATTACTGTATCTTTGAATAGTTATCTTCATGGATACGGCGTATGTAGACAGAAGGGATACGCCGTATTGGGAATTGGTCAAACGCGTTTTCTTGTGAAGTCTTGGCGCTGATACGCCGTATCTCTTTTGTTGGATACGGCGTATTGGTCAGAAATCAGCATTCTTCAAATATCTTCGTTTTAGCTCCAAATTATGCGCCTTTTAGCTTGTCTTCACAAAACACTCCTGAATTACTGCATTTATCAACTTTAAAGCAATTAAGTACCAAATAATGCAATAATTATATAAAAGTGGGCAAAACAGATGGGATAAATGATATAATAAAGTGACGTTATTTGATGTCATCAACTCCCTTGAATTCACAGTTACAAGAACATCCTTCATTGTCAAGGATTCCCTCCTATACAACAATGTCTCCACAAAGTTTTCATAAGACGATGGCAACGACGTAAGTAACATAAGTGTCTGATCCTCATCCTCAATCTCGATGTCAATATTTGCCAAATCAGGTATCAACTTATTAAACTCATCTATATGATCACCCAGTTTTGTACCTGGACTCATATAGTATGTGTACAGCTTCTTCTTCAGATACAGTCTATTTGCTAAGGACTTAGTCATATATAGACTAGTCAACTTCGTCCAAATTCCAAATTCAAGGTACTGTATGCCTTCTTCATCAAAGCAGCCTTTTCTCCTACTTTTATATCCGCAGGTAATATCTCTAATGCAGCATCACATCCCTGATGTACCATCAAGGCACTCATATTTATTTTCCATAACCCAAAATCATTCTTCCCATCGAATTTTTCGATGTCAA